>JARYHS010005752.1:0-11094 GCA_031002005.1 Vandiemenella viatica
TATAGTCCTGCGCCGTCGAATCGCCGAAACTCGTTATTCCCGACGGGAAGTTTACCAGGAATTTGTCACCCATGTTGCGTGTATTTCAACCGTCACGTCAAAATTTCAATAAGGAGCCTGTAAACAGCGTCCAAATTGTTGAAAAATATGCAAGCAGTTTCCAAAATTGATGATGTTTTTAAAATCTGTTAAATTACAGGCCATATTTTGTGTATGAACGTACTGTCTAGAGTGATAAATTATGCGTAATCTGGTGTGAAACTAATGGAGGTAAAACTGTAATTCATAAATTAACATTATTGCATATGCTTCCCTAAGAAGTGTCAGTGAAAAGAATTTCATAACATTTTCAGTGTGGAAACTGTTTTTCAAGTGCTTACATGAGACCTGTGGAGAAAAATAAGTTTTTGTTACGGTTACTTCGAAAATGGATAAATCTTTAATACAACAAATAATACACAGTAGTGAGGAGAACTAAATATAAAAGGGGGGAGGGGGGAGGCGTGGAATTGTGTTGATGGGTATCGAAAGAAATTTCCCACAGCGTCGTAATCAGTAGACATTGTTTATCAGGGATACTGACTATCTTTTATACCTTCCCTAGTGTGGGACCTGCACATTGTGAGGTCCCCACTCACCAGTCATTACTGAATTATATTATTACATTATAAATTGATTGTAAATAAATTTATATTTTATTTAGTATAGGTCTTCCAGCATAGTAGTTTGTGTAGAACGGGGTAATTATAAGTTAGTTTAGTAATTTCATGTTGCGACAGTTGGCAGTACTGTATGGTTGTGTTGGCGCGAGAGGAACAAGCCAATATGGCGAGAGAGACTGTTTTTGGCTAGCATAGGGTGAACATGTGGAGAAACTGATTTCGGCTAGCGTCAAAATATTTTTCCGTGAAAGCATTGTATCTTGTGTGAATTTTTGAGTGTAATAAATTGTGAATTATAGTAAAAGTGTGGCGAAAGTCATTTACATAGCATTAGAATATCCGTTGCGCAAATTGAGAGATGATTGAGTGTTTAGTAATAAAAGTTACTTTATATTAATACAAACGGCGAGGTGATAGCAACTACCGTAAAAAGGCACATTAGGGCCAAGTGCCAGTAACGCGGGCTATCAATCTTTCTTGTGGCAGTCTAAATAACGGTAAGGAGGACCTCGCAACATGTCTAGCTTTGCTTTCGGTATCGAGTGTGGTAGGTGAGCTGTAAAGGCTCCTCTTCACAGTCGCCCCAGATGGAGGATTAAAAATGTGACCATTATCGTCACGATCACGAGTTGCTGTCTGTGAACTTTCACTTACTGAAAGTTGTCTCTTGAAAATGGACATCAAAGTGACAGCGGCTTGTGGTGATCACGGATTAATAATTGATAATGAAGCAACAGACGTTTCAAAGGTTTTTGACAGAGTGAGCAATTAATCAACATCTACATCTACATATATACTCTGCAATTCACAAAACTGTGGGTGTCAGAGGGTGCTCAGCACCAAACCTAATCTCATTGTCCTGCATTCCAATCCCTAATGGTACGAGGGAAAAAAGTAATTCATATAAGAATAATTGCGGCACCTTATTTCTCTAATTTTATCTTCCTGTCATTCCGACTCAATAGGTTGGTGGACGAAGTATTTCACTACACTCGTAAGTGAAAGTGGGAGTACAGCATTTTTACCAATAACGTTTATAACGAATCGTGCGTCGTCTATCTACCAGAGACTCCCAGCCTAGTCTACTAATCAGTTCTGTAACGCTTTCATAAGGACTGTAGAAAGCGGTCACGAATCGAGCGGCTCTTATCTGTACTTTCTCTGTACTCTCAACCAGCCCCTACGAAACGGATCCCAGATGGCACAACAATAGTCCAAATGTAGGACGCACAAGAGATTTGTACGCTATCTCATTTGTTTGTTCATTCCAATTTTTCAAAATTCGACCTAGGAACCGCAGCCTAGAATTAGCTCTACTACCAACGTATTAATATATAAGTCCCATTTCATGTTCCTTTGTACTGTTACTCCCAAATATTTCATAGAATCGACCATATCAATAACTGAACTGTTTACTTCGTATTTCTGAACAATTAGATTCTTTTTGTTAGTTATGCTCAATTGTCTTACACTTTTTACAATTTAGTGTGAGTTGCCACTCAGCGCACCATGCCAAAATAACATCCAGATCACGATGAATTGCTAGACAATCGGCCAAATTCCTTACTCCCCTATAAATAACCACATCAGTCTGCAAACAATCTAAAAAGGCTTTTCACTTTGTCTCCGAGATCGTTTATAAATATTAAGAAAAGAAATGGTCCTCTTACACTTCCTTGAGGTACACCCGAATGTAGCATCTAGATCAGAAGAACTTTCTACCTTCAACAATCGACATACTGCGATCGACCAGTTAAAAAATCCTTTATCCATTCACAAAGCTGATCCGATATACCTGTACGCTCATAGCTTCTCTAAAAGGCGGTTGTGTGAGCACAGAGTCAAAAGCTTTCTGAAATTCTAAATAAATTGCATCTACTTGTGAAACTACATCAATAATCTTTCATTACGTCGTGTGTAAATAGAGCCAGCTGTGTTTCACTTGATCTTTTCTTGCGAAATCCATGTTGATTTGTTGTAAGCAAATTATTTTCATCTAGGAAATTCATAATATTCTAGCATATTATATGCTCCATAACTCTACTATAAATAGATGTTATAGATACGGGACAGGTAGTTTCCAGGATCGCTTCGATCACCTTTCTTGAAAATCGGAGTTACTTGCGCTATTTTCCAGTCTGTAGGTACTTTTCGCTCTTCTAGGGATCTATTGAATATATCAGACAGAAATGGCCCGATTTACGCCGCATACTCTGAAAATACTCTTACTGGAATACCATCCGGGCAAGGTGCTTTTCCCCACTTTAGGAGCTCTAATTGCTTTATGATACCTGCAGTATCTATTCGTAATGATTCCATCTCCAACTCGACACGACGTGGGAAAACGGGAATGCTATCCTTATTTTCCTCAGTAAATGAATTTTTGAATACAGTATTTAGTACGTTAGCTTTATCGTGGCTTTCAATAACCTCGGACCCTTCACGATCTAGTGCTGGAATATTGCTGTTGCTACAACTGACGTTTCGAACATATGACCAAAATTTCTTTGGGTTTTCTGCGAGACTCTTAGAGAGAGTGTTTGAATGAAAATTGTTGAAGGCCTCATGCATCAAATTCTTCACACGTCCTCTTCACTCAGCCAAGGTTTCTAAATCGCTGTGAGACCTCTTCCTTCTGTAGCGTGCGTGTATCCTTCTTGGTTTTTTGAGTAATCTTTTGACTTCGCATGTGTACCACGGTGGATCATTCTCCCCATTTATTTTCCGCTTCGGTAAATGTACTTCCACACCTTCCCTGACTATATGTATAAATCGAATGCCACATCTCTTCAACGGTGTCCTTTGTTAACTTAAAGTTATAGTAATTATTACTCAGGTAGGTTCTAAAACACTCCTTTGAGGCCTTACTGAATCTGTATACAATCCGTCCATTTCCCTTTTTTTGCTTGGTCATTAATTTGATAGTCGCAATTACCACTTTGTGATTGCTTATTCCAGTGGTCATTGAAATGTTGGTGAATAATTCTGGCCTGTTAGTAACTAGCAAATCTAAAATGTTTTTGATACCGTTATTACACAGTGTAGGTTCATTAACTAGCTGCTCGAAATGATTATCGGAGAACAAATCGAGAATCACTTCAGAAGCTGCCTTATCCCTGCTACCAGTAATGTGAACATAATTACGCCAGTCGACATAAGGCAGATTGAAGTCGCCTCCCAGAATCATAGCATGATCCTGTAAACGGCTAGCTATACTGTTAACATTACTTCTTAATTCCTCGGCGATAGCTATGTCAGAATCAGGTGGACGGTAGAAGGCGCATATGACGAGTTTTGACCCAGCAACATTGAGTTTAATCCATATGATTTCACAGATAGATTCGACGTCTATTTCATTACATGGGAGGAATTTACTCACAGCTATAAATACCCCACCTCGATGAGAATGTAATCTGTCTTTACGAAAAATGTTAATGCTGTCTTTAAAAGTCTCGGCGGAACTTATTTCCGGTTTTAGCCAACTTTCTGTACCGATAATGATATCCACTTCTGTGCTACAACTAACGCTTTCAAGTTCTGGTTGTTTGTTACAAACGCTTCTACAGGTAATTACGAGTACTTTTAGCTGTTGTGACTCTTTTATGTTGCTCCTATATTCCGGTGTTGTATCTGATTTGGGTTGCCCGTAACTGTATTTCGTTTTTCGGGTCTTCCTCCCTCAGCCTAAAAAAGCACCCAGTGCATTCCCCACGGCCCCTGCCACCCGTGTAACCAATTCACGTGTGTAGTGCACACCTGACCTATTCAAGGGAACCCTACATGACTCAACCCTGTGGCGGAGATCGAGAAATCTGCAGACAATATCATCACAGAAACGTCGTAGTCTGTGGTTCAGCCCCTCAATACGGCTTTGAACCAGAGGTCCACAATAAAATCTGTCTACGATGCTACAGATGGTTAGCTCTGCCGATATCTTGCGGTCACTGGCCACAGAGTTCACCCTTTCAGCCAGCCGCCGGAAGGAAGAGAGGATAACCTCCGACCCAAGGCGACAAGCATCATTGGTGCCGACATGAGCCACAATCTGTAGTTGGCTACACCCCGTCCCTTCTATGGCATCCGGGATGGCCTGTTCCACATCTCGGATCAGGCCACCCGGAATACACATGGAATGGACATTGGATATCTTCCCCGAGTAATCCGCCATTTCCCTTAGGGGCTCTATAAACCGCCTAACATTAGAGCTCCCAACTACCAGAATACCCTTCTGCAATCGCCCAGACCTAGCGGGCTGGGGGGCCGTCAACTCGCAGGATGACGATTGCGGAACTGAATCAGCCTCCGACAATACGTCATATCGGTTGGACAGTCGAACAAGTTCACCGTCTTCGCCTTTAAGCCTTGTTCGACTGCCCCCGTGTGCTAAATAAGATAAAAACTGTTGGGGTTGATAAAAAATTGATTTTCTGGGTAGAAGAATTATTAAAAAGGTACAAAACTAAACATAGGATAGGTAATGCAGTATCAAAAGAAGTAGGAGTGAACATGGGAGTCCTACATGGGTAAAGTATTGTGACCTGTTGCTATTCGTTATTCTTATGAATGGCTGTATTAACGGTTTTCTACCAGAAGTTATATTTTTTTGCAGATGACATAATGTTATATAACAGGATCTAAACAATAGACATCTAGACAAGATATCAGGCTGAGTGAGTCAATATGAGATGAAGATAAATTCAGAGAAGAGCCTAGCTTATTAGGTACAGAGATAAAGCTAAAGGTTGATTATGATTATGAAAGTGGGGAAGAAACTGCATATTGAAGACTCGAAATGTAAATCCCGTGGCATAACAAGAATTTATTCATATTCAATGCTGCAGAAATCTCCAGCCTTAGTAATTTTCGACTCTGTTTCGCACCCCTCCTTTATGTACCGACACTACTATCGCACTTTTCCTGTCCTCTGGTAAACAGCAAGTATCCAGACTCAGTTTAAATAATATTTCAAGATATGGTACAGTGGCAAATCCTGCTATCTTTAAGACGTGTGTAGTAATATTATCTACACCAGAACCTTTATGTTTTTTTTTTCAGATTTATTAGTTCTTTCATTATAACTTCAGGTACAAATTTCAATATTTTTTTTTGGTCTGCTTGTTTTTAATTGTGTTGTTTAGCTCGTTATCCGATTCAGACCCTCCCATTTCTGATTCATTGTCGCTTATGCTCTCACTAAACCAGTTACTTAAAATCTCTGCCTTTTTAAAATCCTCAGTAACTTCTTCTCCATCCTTACCTATAACCGCCTTCCTTTACCATTTGATTCGAAGTATCTTGCACATATCCCACAAACTGACATTCGCATTAATATCATTGCCTAAAGCCATGCAGCCTACTTGAATAGGGCTTAAGTTGCACACAGATACCTATGATGTCGTTACATGCTATTACTTGCAACTGATGTTAAACTGATTGGCCTATAATTTTCGCTCTATTTGTTACCCCTCCATTGTGGACCGGTACTACTATCGCACTATTCCAGTCACCTGATAGGCAGCAAGGATCGGGACTCAATTTAATTAACGTTTCAAGATAAGGTACAATGTCACATCCTACTATTTGTTACTATTAACACCGGCGGGCTTGTGGGTTTTTAGCTTTTTTGTTACTTCATTAATTCCTTAGGATGAATTTCGAATTTTTTTTCTGATTGTGTAAGCAGGCTCATTACAGTTTTTTTAATATAGCCATAGAAATTTCTGGATGCATCAGGCAGTGATACCCTGCTTCAATAATATTTTGCATAAACCCGTCTTAGGCACCTTGTTTGCCGTTAATCATTCCTTATTTTGTTGGTAAGGGGTGTAAAGGGTGCACCAGAGAAACGAGGTAATTCGGTTACAAAACTTTGGTCTGACATTTGCTTGAATCTGGTGTTGTAGTTTGGGACTAACATTTTGAGGATCAAACACAGGTTTTGGAGCGCGTGCAAAAGAAATCAGCTAGATTTGTGTATGGAAATTACCACAGGACCCAGTCAGTAACTGATACGATGAAAGAGCAGGATTGTGAGTCATTGGTAAACAAGAGGGTGATTAAGGCATTTCTTGGTGATGGGGATTGGATGGATAGGCTAGAATAATTATGAGTAGTGGATGCAAAGGAAAGGAATAACCATAGGCACTCGACTTTCAACTGTCGCTGGGTGTCATGCATAAGGGATCTGAAACATTTTCCTTTGTAGGTACAGTGTCACGGATTGTAATGCATTACCAAAGGAAGCGATGAATAATTTACTAAGCTTTTAAATTCTTAATTGGCAAAAGAACATAAGTGGAGGAAAAGAATATAAGACAGTATTCATGATAATAACAATATAATAAAGATAATAATATAATAAAAACAATTGGATGGTGTATTGTAATTACCACTGGAGCAAGCAGTCCCTCGCAAAATAAATTCATCTCAACTGAACTCAAACAATAAAAAAAAAAAATAAACATGGAATGTACAAATTCAGGTAACATTAAAATTGCGACTTGGAGTTATGGTTCATCGCAATTAAAAGTAATTTTTTGTAAACGTTTTTCTTATTAGTACGAGTAAAGAAACTGGATAAACATATTGAGATGAAACATGGATCTTGGATTTTCACAAATCTAAAAACTTACTGCCGTTTCCATTGCCATGGAATTTTATATGCGTCGACGGAATTAGGGAAAGGCTGGCAAACAATTTAGATTTCAGACAGCAATGATCTTAGTTTTTGAGCAGCAGAAATTGAGAGTGCAATTCTTTCTCTGGGACATTAAGTATCTCTGTAGCTGAACTTATCAGCTGTTCAGGTGGAACGTTGTTATTTTGCTGTGTAGTTGTATTGCGTTTTGCTGTCTCAAAACAACAGAAGGAGGTGGTATGGAGCCTTTAAATGCTGTGTATATTCTGGAAGAGGTAGGTTTACAGCTGAAAGCTGCTTCAGCTTAACAGCAAGACACACCTTCACTCGCTTACTGTTCGGTTTGTAAATAGTTGCGAATTAGCACATTTTGCTCGTTAAGCTGTATGAGCCGACCACATGATGTTCACGATACCTTTAAATAAGTTGTGTTTGATCGTCTGAAAAATACATGAGCAACTGCATTTATAGTAACTAAACGATGTTTGTTAGTGTTTAATAAATCGGCGGACGAAACCGAAGCAGTTACTGCGCAATGCATTTTTTATATGAAAATTATTACAGGCACGGGAATTTATAACTGAAATACCATTTACTATGTTTGTATTCTACAGTGACTGCTATCAGTGTTTTCATCTATGTTTATTGATTATCTGAATATGTTAGAAAGCTCTTGAGGAAAACCTATTTCTAGTTGTGTGAAAATTGGTTTCT
Organism: Vandiemenella viatica; assembly: GCA_031002005.1. Lineage (NCBI taxonomy): Eukaryota > Metazoa > Arthropoda > Insecta > Orthoptera > Morabidae > Vandiemenella > Vandiemenella viatica. The sequence continues at coordinate 8,014 of JARYHS010005752.1, forward strand.
TGAGTTTCTTGCTTTCCATTTTCAGTTAAGTATGAAGTCTTTAAAGTGTATTTTATATTTACTAGTGAAGGAATGTGATTGATTGATACATTTTTGTGTTTAACGGACAGAATATTGGAAAAGATTCACTTTTCAGTCTAAGCTACACGTATACATTTCACATTTGTTAGTATCCACACTGAATTTTCCTGCACAAGTCTACTGATAAATTATTCACATGTGTTGCATTAGGTAGGGGTGTGTTTTTCAGTGAAGTGTTGTGCATATGTTTCAAACCACATACTTATGTTTTGCTTCAAATAATATAGTTGTGGTGGTCCTGTAAAATTCCTGCTCTTTAGTTACTTGCTAGTAGTAACTGAAGATGATAAGGTAAAAAATATTACTTAAATATTTCTGTTGAAATATATACAAGTATATAATATAGAAGTTCTTTTCTGTTATAGTAATGTGCTATTCCTTACTGCAATTGACACATAATCATAGACCAAGGTGTGAGATTTATTAATAGATTCTGTTTCATGATGAGAACAATTTGATTCACCTCTTGCAGCCTCAGTGGTGGTTTACATTAAGTTGTGTCTGCTCGCGTTACTGTCGCTGTTGGTGCTTTGAGACATGAGTATGTCTTGGTAATTTACAGCTGGTAGAAATAAACAGTTCTGAGGTCAAACTAAATATTGTTATCAGTCTCTGACTGGCTCATAGATAATAGTAACTTTCTTCTTTTTTTTTTTTGGTTGCTATAAAAAAATCACTTCTTTTTCTCCTTACAGTTCTGTGTACTGTTTAACAGGACATTGTTTTTGTAGGCATTATGAAAACACAGCGATTTTATGTCATGCCCTGTTGTCGAATCACTGAGTTTGCATTATAACATCTCACCACCAACTTGTGATGATTATATCAATTTGACCTGGTGAGGATATCACTATTTACACTAAAGATGGAATTTACTCTTGATAGGGCATTGACTGTTAAAGATAGAGCTCCATATTTACTTTCATGGAATTGGTACAAAAATGGAGTTAGCATCATGTATATGATTTTCATGTTTACCCAAGTCTATTGGTGATCGTGATTCCATTACATCATCATTCACTAGTGACCACCACTACCACTTACTCCAATCCTACCACAGGTGAAACATTCCCCATGATTGGTCATGCTACTTGCATGACAATACACCTCATATATCAACTTACATGCCTCCATTGCTCCAGCTCATATATAGTTCTCACTACTAACCCACTTGCTATCAGAATGAATGGCCACAGGTAGACAGTGTATACTAACAATGAGGCCCATCCAGTTGCAAAACATGCCAGTTCCCACAAACTGAATAATTTCAACATCTGTTTCTCAGTAGAGCGATCCGAGTTTTCCGTGACAACACAACCTCCTCTGAACTGCGTAGATGGGAACTAGCCTATCAGAATATCCTTGACACCAGACATCCTCCAGGCATCAATCTCCAATAACTACCTCCCCCCAGACCCAACACTTATTATTTCTACTATTCATATTTCTTATATCCTTTTACTTTATTTTCCTCTTATGGTTTTTCAAAATTTGATTTATATGTGTATCCTCACTTATTTATTATGTTGGTCTACCACTTTCAATGAGAATATACCATCAATTATCGACCCAATACTTGAGCTTCCCCCCCCCCCCTCCTCCTACACTACCACCTGTGCCGGCAATGACATTCACCAGACAGCTGTCTCCGTGTTCACTTCTGACTCCGCCTGGTGTCTTACTTCTGCACGAATAAGGCAGTATGCCGAAATATTTCAGTTCTTTTGTAATTGTAATTTTTTTTTTTATGTGTTTGTCGTTCCCAGCTGCCTTTATCTGCGGTAAGTGTTGGCTCGTATTTCCCTATCCTTCCTTATTTTTATAACTAATTTACTATTGTACTTTTGGAGTTGATGTTAGTTGCCTTTCTAAGGTGAGCAGTATTTCTTTTCAAATGATACATACATGTGTATTTAGTAGCAGTTTAGTAGTAGTTTCTGCCTTCTTTTGAAAGTTAATTATTACCATTCCTCCTGAATCACCCTGTATAATACAAAAAAGATTATTCTTAATATACATATGATAATTATGCATTGGCTTTTGTAAATAAAAAAGGCCACACAAGCTATCAGTAAGAGCTGTCCTGTAGCCCTTATTTTTATTGTTTGATTCCTGCTGTATACTGGATTTTTTACAATCATCATAACTGACCTTTGCCTCTGAGGAAGCTTACTTTGCCTGTATGAAGGTTAATACTTGGTCCTGCCATTTGGTAGAATGTGTTTTTAATCCTGGTCTGATCTTGGCTATGCCATCCAGTTTTCTTTTTTACATGTTTTCTATAAATTATTTTTGGTGAATTTTGTGCTTGTTCCCTCAAAATTGAATGGCTGAGTTCCCATTCATTGTAACCAATCTTATATTTCCCCGAATGGTATCAACAAGCCATAAAGCTATACACCCAAAAAAAAAAAAGGAAAAACCCTCAATGGTTGTAATGTGCCTTTGTTTCCAATTATTCAGATCAGCTGTGATGTATTTGGTAGATACGTACATATCCCAATTCTTTTATATATAAAGTATCAAATAATTTTATTGAAAGTACCCAAACTAGTAAATGAAAATTTCCAAACAGATTGAGTGAAGCTGGTGCGGAGCAGTAATGTCGTTCAGTGTGATGTGTGGTGAATTCTAGGCCCTAAGGTCCAGATTTTGGTTTTCCATGGTTCCCCAAAATCACTTCATAAATGCCATTTTCTTTATTGCTGGATGATAATTCTCTCATAGTTATAATAATCACACTGTGAGCAATGATATGAGACACTAACAAAGAATTAAGCTAAATGATCTAGGATGTTTGTTTATATACAGGGTGATTCAGGAAGAAAGATAAATATTGAAGGAGGTAGCAGTATGAACAATATTGAGTAGAAATATTCATATAAACATGTGTTAAATTTCCATTTGTTTTGGTGATACATGTACAGGAATATTATGCTTAAAATAAAACTTAGAAAATGATCAAGAGCACACAAATAACTTATTGAAGTATTTTAATCA
>JARYHS010005753.1:0-26265 GCA_031002005.1 Vandiemenella viatica
ACTGCAATATCGGTATGCAATTTGACTTTATGCTGTGTGAATTTCTCATAGTTTTATTGCAGTGAAGGCCATGGCAATCCTCACTATCTGAGCCTAAAAACATATTACATATCAAGGAAATATTCTCAAAATAGTACTTACAAATTTTCAGTGAGTCGATGAGTGTAGTGTCATTCCAAGGTAAATACCTGATTAGATCAAAAACCTTATTTGATATTTGGACATACTTCTATTTTCAACCCATTATTACAATAAGGAATAAGAAATAATTTCTAAAAAGTCCTAAGAAATGTGTGGTACAGTAAGACTTTCACTTAACGGTAACTTATTATACCAGATTAAATTTTACTTCAAGAAGGGAATAGCCCTAAATATTGTGTTTTATGTTTGTATACAGTGTTTTTCTTTGCCATTTCCTCCACTCTTGAACTTTATTGAGTGGTAGGTATATATTATCTTTCAATATAAATATCATCCCATATTATTTTCCTACCATGTTTTTGCTGAGACTTCACAAACCTGAAAGAGGTTGTGCAATAACAACCATAGAGTTAGTGAATGGTGAAATGAATTTGGTAAATGATAGTAAATAATGTGGTGGGATGGTTAAGTTGGATGACATGTAAGACAAAGTATTATGCAATGAACATTGTTGAATGTATCATTGGTTGTTGTTTACTTGTTATAATAGTTGAAGGTTGACTTGAAAATCGTTGGCTTAAGATTTATTAATATTGTGAGAGTTTCAACATTAAGTGTATAATAAATAATCAATGTTGGAAAAATGAGTGAAGATATATTTAATGAGTAATGAATAAAGTTTCTCAAGATATTGGTTTGTATTAAACAGCAGCAAGCAGCTATCATTCATCATTTTTGGTTTAAATCTAGAATGCATAAAGGGCCATATGAAATGACTAATGGATGTATTTACCTTAAAAATTTGGTGGATCATTGACAGGAAAAAAGGTACCAGAAATAAAAATATTTGTCTTGCAAGTTATGAGGAAAATTTCAGTTTTTGTATATTTGTAAGATTGATAAGACATCACAGTTCATTGTATTTATATTGGTTGATATTTTACAATTTAGTTTAGTAAAATATCTGACTTATAATGACCAAGTTACCTTTTTAAATTTATTTTAAATGAATGATCAACAACATTGAGGGAAACCATTCTGTTACATAAAGCTTAGTGAATACACACTGCAGGGTATAGACTTGGCTCAGAGGAAGATCTCATAATTTTTTGTCACTAATCAACCAGAACACTTTGTCATATTTTACAAGAGTTTTTTTTGTGGTATTTGATTTATGTTAATTATTCTGTTTTCATTTGAATATAATACTTGCATTTGAAAACCTGTGGGACATTTCAGAATTGGTCTGGTCAGTACATATGTGTCCCCACACCAACAAAGTGCACTATCTTTATAAACAAGGGTGTGCGTCTTGGCTAAGTAATGCGATTTAACTGCCATCATAAACAAATTTCGATTAGCTTCCAAACTAAGCATGGGGACACTATGAACATTATTCTGTTAGTTTAGCTTGCTGATTTCTATGCATAACAGAAACTTGATCAAAGCAAAGCAGTGCACCACAATGTTTCACGTTTGCTATGGCATCAAATAAATACTGTGAAAAATTTCTAATATTGGACTTTTTGGATGATTGGGCTATGAAACCATCTAGGCTATATATGTGTACCAAATTACCTTTCTCTAGGCCTGTAGAAAGTATATTGGAATTGTTTTGATGGAGTATCATAGTTGGTTTAAATTTTTTAATTTGACTGACTTTCAAAGTAAAGAGAGAAATAAAATAAATTTAATAGATAAGTTTTACTTATTAAGTTCAATTAATAATGAAAGTATGAGACATGTATGAGGACATTAGGGTAGAAAGCAATTTCGTTTGGTGCAAATACAGTAGAACTCCAATTATATGAATCTTTTGGATCAGACCTTATTTGGATAATCAAAAATTTGGGTAATTGAATTTTTTCCGAACAGGATCTATTTTAATTAATTACTGTGTATATGTTGAAAATGGGAGAAAAATTATTTTTAAAGAACATTTTTTAATTAATTAAATTAAAAGGCATCACATTTTATACAGGGTGTCCACATGAATATCGGGGTTTTAATGCTTTATAAGATTTATTACATTATCCTTACAGTTATAAATGATATGTCAAATGAAAGAGCAACTCAAACAGTTTTATATACAAGCTTACAAGTGTTCTATGTGGGCACCATTTGTCACACGGCACACATCAAGTCTGTAGCCGATTTCTTCCCAAACGTTGAGCAGTGTGTCTTCAGTAACTGTTGCAACAGCTGCTTCAATCCTCTGTCGTAATTCAAGGAGGTCGGCTGGTAACGGAGGCACATACACACGATCCTTGATGAAACCCCAAAGGTAGAAATCGCATGGCGTTAGGTCAGGTGAACGTGGAGGCCAAGCATAGCAAGCTCTGTCATTGGGCCCCTTGCGGCCAATCCAGCGGTCGGGTACAGTTACGTTCAACCAACCGCGTACTTCGTTATGCCAGTGAGGTGGCGCACCATCTTGCTGGAAAATGAAGTTCTCTGGTTCATATTGTTTCAACTGAGGGAAGAGCCATTGCTCTAGTGTATCAAGGTAAGAAGTACCAGTTACAGTCGGTTCATCAAAAAAGAAAGGTCCGTAAACTTTCCGCCAGGATACGGCACAAAAAACATTGATTTTAGGGGAGTCTCGTTGCACTTGTACGATCTCTTGAGGATTTTCTGAGCCCCAGATCCACACATTATGAGTGTTAACATGTCCACTGAGGTGAAAGGTCGATTCATCACTGAAGACAACATGATGTAGAAAATCTTCATCGTCATGTAACAACATTTCGTTAGCGAATTTGGCACATAAACCATGGTCTGCAGGCTTTAGAGCCTGTAACAACTGTGAACGGTAAGGACGTAGTTGCAAGCGTTTCCTTAAAACTTTCGAAAAGTCGACTTAGAAATTTCTAATTCGCGACTAGCCTTCCGAACAGATTTCTTTGGGCTACGAGTGAACGACTCTCTCATTCGCTCAACAGTCTCTTCGCTAACTCTTGGTCGTCCCGCGCTCTTCCCTTTACAAAGGCAGCCTGTATCTTCAAACTGATGATACCATCTACGGATGTTATTGTCACTTGGAGGATCACGCCCGAACTTAATGCGGAACGCACGCTGCACAGTAACTACAGATTCAGTCTTTGCAAACTGTAAAACACAAAACGCTTTCTCTTCACTAGTCGCCATCTTTGCTACTACCGCATTCTAGCGGATCACAGCGGAAACATTTCACACACATGCGCTCTAGTGCCAACGAACAAAACTGTTTGAGTTGCTCTTTCATTTGACATATCATTTATAACTGTAAGGATAATGTAATAAATCTTATAAAGCATTAAAACCCCGATATTCATTTGTGGACACCCTTTATATTAAGCACACTTACAAGTACTATACATTACTACAGTATGTATGTACTGTACTGTAAATAAAAGTCATTGCTTGCTTAACATCTCTGTCAAAGTAAGCTGTTTGACTGTATTCATCCGCTCGACAGTGAGAAGTTGCACGTGGTCACACTCCGGCTGACACTCCATCCATTTCCATCATTTAGATTTTCATACCCAGGTTCTGACGAATCACATACCACCCACTCTCCTAAATCTTCAGCACTAAGTTCTCAACATCCAGGAATTTTCAGAAGAATGTTTCTGAATTCCTAATGATACACATCACCCCATCTTCTCCTGTCTCTTCCCTTTCCTTTTCTTGAGCAGCTTCTTCCTTTTTCTCCTTTTCTTTCTCTTCTTAGTTGGTATGCCTTTCAATTGGTTCCACGCACGTCTTCGTATGACTGCCTTAAGTGATTTGGATAGTCAGCGATTCATATAGTCGGAGTTTGGATAATCGGAGTTCTACTGATCATGGAAATTTTCCAGTTTTGGACTTTTCTTATAATTTGGGGGTAACCGATTGGCTGTGTACCAATTTACAGCTTTCTACTACAGGCGGCGAAAAGGGGGTCCACTGGCCCGAATACCTGACTAAATAGAGATCAAACTTCAAAAATATTAAAAAAGACATTATTTGATTTTTTGCATAAAATTTTTTGACTTCATCTAAAACAAAAGTTTAAAGGTAAAATTTTCCCAGGGGTGGCGGGGAGGGGGTTCTAAGAATACTTACCCATGGTCTGAGAATCCTAGTGCCAGCCCTGTATGCGGCTGGTGGGGGGTTAACGCCTGGTACATGCAGGGGCGGCAGTGGATCATCTGTATGACTGAACAAACTCTGAATATAAACAAATATGGAAGAGAAAAATCACAAAGACAAGTAGTGGAAATTCATTATATCACAAAAAAGTTTATTTCTATTTCTTTGTATTTACTGTATAAAAATAAATTGCTGAACACAAATATGCCACTAATTTGTTTCAGATGGTCGATTGTTCTTGAAATTTTATTGGTTTTCATATATTTATATTTAAATTAATTGTTTTTTTGCAGCAATTGTGATTGTTTAAAATGTTACCATATATGACTATAATGTGGTGTTAACTCAATATATTAATATAAACCTGGGATATATAAACTTCCTTATCATACCAAAACACATAAATTGAAATATATGTTTTCTTAAAAAATTGTCTTTTTGTAGTTTGTGAGTGTAGGTGCTTTTCTGAAGTTGTAAGTAAAGTTATTTATTGTCTTTTATTGTAAATATTGTATTAATTTCATCTTCCAAAAATTGTAAATTGTAGCAGACACGTTTTGTTATGTTTGTGGACATTACATTGGAGCTAGGCAAGTGAAACATAAAATTGTGTTTGGCACAAGTTCTGTGATGGGCACCATGCTTTTTTGGTGTGCTTGAATTTAGAATGGTAGTGGCATAGTTTTCAAGCAACAACACAAATGAGAATTACATGCAACTGATAGAAAATTTTGTTTGTAGAATGTCTGTAAAAATGAATTAATTGTTTTCTCGTATTGACTTCTTTATGTAAAATTTATGAGATTTAAGTGAGGAACATGGTGAAAACTTTCACCAATACATGTACTGCTTGGAAAGAAGGTGTCAGTTACGATGGGATTGTGCCATGATGGGAGACTGTATATGGGGTACAGTACGTGTAGAGGGATTAACAAAACGTTAAAGGAAAAGCCATTCTAATGTATATTTTTAGAAGACTATTGTAATGTGAAGATACAATGTTATTTAATATTTTTCCACTTATTCCTACAAGATTTTTCTTATTGGACTCTTGTTTTATTAAATAAACATATAATATTTGTAGTTTTTAAGATAACTGGTAAATTAATTACAACAGCCAAAATAGTAATACTCAAGATAAACATCATCCAAAAAAACATAGATTTATCGTTTCCCTACATCTCTCTAGTCGAATGCTAGGATGATACTTTCAGAAGACTATGACTGAATTCCCTTCTGTTCCTTATCCCCAGTCTTCTCCCACACCTAATGAACTCGAGATAAGCCATAAGAAAAAGTGGTTGTTTCTTTGGCAGTTGCTAGTAATCCAATTAATTGTCCTGTTTGCACTTATAAACTCAACTTCAAAGGTACTACTGCTTGTTGTGGTCCACTGTTGGATACCCTGGGGTGCTCTTACTGTCCAACAGGTTCTACACAGAGGGCTAAATCAACTCACTGCAGTTTAATCATTGGCTGCCACTGAACACAGCTTCGATGCCAGATGTTGATAATCTGTACTAGTTGACCCAATTTGAATGCTTTGCTCAACTCTATTATTTCGATATTTGATGTACGTAATCCAGTTATTTATCAGTTTTTGTACTTAGTCATAAATTAATAGATATTAGTGCTTGCTCACAATATTGTTTTTGAACCTTGGTGAAGATATTACTTACTACCTATCTCCATTTGTATTCATCGATTTCATATGTATAGCAGATCTTTGGGAAAGTGTCACTATCTGTCAATACCCGATGATGGTACATTGCACCAAAGAACTTTTAACATTTCAGTACAAAGCTGTATTTGTAACATCATTTGATGACTTCATCACATAATTATAAGATATATGCCAAATACCTGTAATTCAATCTCTAAAGTTGTATTTCAGAACTGATATCATGTTTCCAAAGTTGTCCCAGCTTCTGAGGATACGAATTGGAGCAACTAGTTTCAGCATACAGGATTCGAGAGTTGTGTACTTGATATATACTGAGTGTGGAGGTGAGTGGTAATCCTGTTGCCTTGTGTTTGGGAGGTCCAGTTATCAAAAATTTCATTTTCCATGGTTCCCCAAATCGCTCCAGGCAAATGCGAAGTTGGTTCCTTCAAAAGCCCATGGCCAAATCTCATCCCATTCCTTTTGCCAGTGATTTTATGTCTTTAACCCTTTGACTGCTGACAGCGGATCATCTACCTGCCACGCTGAGGTCGGCTACCTGTGCTAAGTGATTATTCCTGGGGACGGAGCGGCCCGCGCTGTCTCACACGTTCAGTGCTGGATGTTCCTGGCGTTACCTCTCACGGCTGATACACAATAAATACTCTCACTACATAGTTTCTCAGCAAATAAATTACTGCAGAATCAAACAATCATTAACCCTATTTTTCGTCACTAATAATTACATCTTGCTTTTAGTTTTTACTAGATTTTCGACAGCTTATGTCGAAAGCGTCGTGATTCTTAAATTTACCTTAATAGTTTACTGTTCTTTCCTGCATACCCGTTTATAACAACTGCAATTTTCTATATGTTCCTTACTGTATCAGAGTGTTTTTGTTGAATTGTAAAGAGCGTAGATTCGAAGAAGATGCTAGAAATATTTTACTTCCACACTTACATACCGCGTTCAGTCCACGACTGTTAAATTAGAGATATTCGAACTTATACAGAGAGTTAAAGGCATCCGATTTTTCCTCGTGCTATTCACGAATATAAAAAGACACCTGAAAATGATAATTGCACAAGCATCCTCCCCCACACACCGAAATTTGGCTTGCGGAATATCTTTGTAGATGTAGATTCCCAAAATATCTCGATGTTGACTTAATTTTTGCTGCGCTTTGTAATTACCCGATTATACATAATTTTGTTTCTTTGATGAAATTTGTTCCACATAAGTACTCAACAGAATTTTTCAACATTTCAAAGCTGTGAAGTGTCTGTCCATTTTTACGCGAGTTGAAATAGGGCGGGGGGGGGGGGGGAGGGAGTGGTTCGGAGAAATCTCACGAAACCTCACCAAAGTAACAAGTTCACCAAGAATTGCGGTATTTAGAAGAACATCTCTGGTCCAATATTAGCTAATTTTCAATTTTTTTCACGTGATGCATCAGAAGACAAATAGCTATGAAACAAAAAATTTCATCATATTCAGTATCTTTCCACTTTGATATTCAAGAATGCACTGATTCTGGAATATTATCGATAGTGGTAATATAAAAACCGATTCTTTTCATCAGCTATATATTTCATCAGTTCTTCTGTAAAAAAATAACATGAAAACTGACAGAATATTTGGCACATTCCCTATTTGACACACATGCCCCGACAGCGTATCATCAAATGCGTGTCTAACTGGACGAAAATCATTTTTTTTTTCCAGTCAGATTTATCACTAAGACATAATTTCTTCTTAAGCGTTTCACTATCACTTTCTGATTCTTCAGATTCAGAACAACTAACATCTCTTGTTGAAACATGAGACTGCATTGTCACCCCTGCTGACGAGTATGGTTTATGACTACAGCCTTCCGATTCTGTGGAAAAGCTATCACTTCCATCAAAATCAAGTAGTTCATCCTCGGTGCCACTCCTCGTAAGAATCTCCATGATTTCTTCCTCAGTGCACCCATGACGTCTTGCCATTTTCCTTCATAAAATACAGGACACAAAGAAGACTGATGTAATTTCTGTTGAATAGTGAACTGTAGAGCAACGCCTAGGCTCCCTACAGACAAACATTCGGACGATAAGCTAGTGACCAGAACTGCAAAAGGCTATTGAGAAATGGGTCGTGAAGTCCGCTGTACGACTCAGGTAGCGGCGCGTCTTATTCGTCATCAGTACACAGGTAGCGGCAGGCGGGTGCGGCTTAACTCGTCAACAGCACTCAGGGGAAAACCGGCGACTGCGTCTAAACTCGTCATTAGCACTCGGGGCCAGCAGGCAGAATGACGTGTATACACGTCAACAGCAGTCAAAGGGTTAATGACCTCGATGTTAACTACACATAAGGTCATAAGCCTGAAAGAAGTTCTTCATATAATACTTACAGTTTCTTCACCTAAAGACTCTTAGTATCCCAACTTGGTTATATTACTATAAGAATTGTCAGAGTATAATGATGTATCTGAAATCAACTAATAATTAGACACACATCAGAATATCTAGCTGTGTTAGGTCTGGATGTGCTCACACCTTTCCACCCGCCATATGTCTCCTCCTACACAACTGAGGTTATCACCAAAATATTGAGAATTGTGTGTATGTGTGTGTGTTTTCATACTTGTCTGTCCTTCCTCTCTTCATCTGTGGTAATTTTCCTGTCCTATCTTGTTTTCAGTGATTAATAGCAGTTTCACTGTCATCATTATTTAAGTGTAATATTAATCATATAGTAGTAAAATTTAGTAATTTACTTTACACTGTAACTATCATCATTAGAGGACCATATTTCTAGTTTTGGTTATAAGTTTTTGAGTGTTCTACACATTATTTTTTTTTTTAATTATAGAAGTTTTGGGTATGATTGTGTATTTGAGACATACATGATCACTTTTACTATAGGGGTTATTTTGTTTGTTATTTAAATTTATGTACTGTTCACTACACCTGTAGCCACTTTTAATAGCCATGGTTATACTAAAATGATAAAATAGTGACTTCCTTATCTTTGATTCCTGAGTCTATCATCAAGGTAAACTTAGGATTTTATAATATATTTGTGATTTTTTTTAAATTTGGTTTTAGTATTCAACTGGTTTAGAGAAAGTTTAATAAGATATAATACACAACAAATATTTCTTAGTATAACGAGTATATAAATGAAAATGATTCATCACTCACCAAAGTTGATGGTCAAAATGAGTGAAAAACATATATAAAGAACACAAACCTATACAATGTTTCAGTTTTCACTTTATTCATGTAATAGAAACTGAATCATGTGGTTCGAGAGGTATACACATGCCGAGGTTTATCACATCGTGAATTATTGATATGTCAGGAAAATCTGAGCTGTTATACATAAATATATATATTACGGCTGGTAAGAAAATTAGTAATATAACAAAAGGGTTCAGGATATGACAACAAACCATGTATATAAATAAATTTGATTTGGAAGAAATTTGTAACTAGTTAAATGATATTACTGATAATAATGAGTGATGGGTCAAAAGGTAGAATTTTATCAGTTGTTGAGCCCAGGTGGGTGTCTGGTATCCAGGATATTTTGGTTTGCAAGTTCCCATCTTTGAAGTTCTGAAGTGGCGGTGGTTTCAGGGAAAGCTCTGATAGCTCTCACGGTGAAACATTCATTGTGATTGTTAGACTTGTGGTGATTGCATGTTCTCATATTTGGAGGTTTAAGTTGCTGGTTTTTACTGTTTGTCTGTGGCCATTCATTCTAAGAGTTGTAGTGAGGCCTATATACGAACTAGTGCAGAGGCGGCAAATTAATTGGTATATGATATGTGTTGTGGAGCATGTGGCATGTTCAATGATGGGAAAATTCCCCCTGCAGTAGGTTTGGAATATGTTGTAGGGAGGATGCATGTCACAAGTTTTGCAGTGAGGTCTTGCACCGAAGAGATCCATATGGTACTTTTGGAGAGTCTGATGGAGGGTATTTGTGGACCAAGATGTTTTGAGGTTAGGTGGTCTGCTGAAACATGAACAGGGGACACTGCGTAAAATGTTTGGTAAAAGAGCACATTTCAGGAAAGGAGTGAAGGAAGTCATGCCCCCACTATAAGATTGAATTGATGGAGTTGAGGCTAGGAGAGAACTGTGTGACAAAGTGTTGGATTATGGAGGTGCCAGGCGGGAGTGGTTACAGGGAGGGTGGGTGATTACATGGGAGATTTTTTTATGTACAATATCTGCTGGGTAAGAGCAGGAAATAAGGGCTTGGGATAGGATCTGGGAGTACTAGGAGAGGGATTCAGCATCAGAACATATATGTCTGATACTGAATATAAGGCTGTAGGAGAAGGAACGTTTGGTATGGAATGGATCGCAACTGTAAAATATACTGGGACCAGACACCCACTTGGCCTCAACAACTGATAGAATTCCATCTTTTGACCCATCACTCATTATTACTAGTATTATCATTTAACTAGTTAATTAATTTATTTATGTACTGTTTGTTTTATTATTCCAGACTTTTGTTGTATTAATAATTTTATCACCACCTGCGATATATATATTTGTATATAACATCAGTCTTTGTTTGAAGATCTCTCGGGCGTGCAGCCGGGTCATTTGGTCACGCCGAGAGAGATCTTCAAACATCAGATCCGCGGGAAAACTTACGATTACACATCTCAGTCTTTCCCGACATATCGATAATATACATAGTCATGTGATAAACTTTGGCATATGCACACCTCCCGAACCACATGACTCGGCTTCTATTACGAGAATAAGTGAAAACAGAAATATTGTATACATTTGTGTTTGCCATATATGTTTTTCACTCATTGTGACCTTCATCTTTGGTGAGTGATGAGTCATTTTCTCTTTCCTTTATCATTTATATAGCCTTAAAGCCATTTCCATTTTTCTTAGTTTCATTTGTATGAAGTGTAGCAGTTTAACATATATCTGGTAAATGGAACTGTAATTGGTTTTTAATGTATCATGTGCTTGTATGTATATATACTTAGTGAAGGATTCATTTTTTTCTCTTTGCAGGGCAACAATTAGACTTCATCAAAGCCTAGCACAGTGTCATGACCAAGAGGATACTGGTGTGGTAGAAAACACATCTGCTATAGGCCACTACAGTTCATGTGTGCTAAATGTCTGCATATTTACAATACAAGGGATTCGCTAATAAGACATGTGTTCTGCCATGACTCACTCGTGAATACTCCAAAGTATATTTGTGAACAGTGTGGCTTTGTTTTCTTAGATCTGTCAATATTGTGTGCCCATACTCTTATCATAATAGTGAAATTACTTTGAAGCAAGAAAGAGAATTGCAAGTTGTGTGTGCTATTTGTGCACAGATATGTTTTTCTTGGAGTTCTCTAACAAAACATGTATTTGAACATGTCACAGCTGTTTCCTGCCCATCATATGTGTGTATGCATTGCCGACAAATATTTAAAAATTTGACCGGGCTTCATCTGCATCAGGATTCTAGCAGATCTGCACATCCTTCTTCCTCATTTTTGCAAACAGGTAAGATTGAGCCGTCCTATTTTAGTTTCTAGATAATGCTTATACTTTACAGTTATAGGTTTTAGTTTAGATCTTCTTTGCTTGATATCAATGTGTATCTTAGATCAAAACTGTGTTTCATTATTGAAGCAATGGCTGGAGGCTATGGTACATGTAAATCAGGCAACCTGCAAAACCTCCAATGTAATATACCAGTTAAAATGCAATCAGTGCCAGGTTTCATATATAGGTTTGACCTAAAATCCATGTTCCATAAGAATAAATGGCCATTGCCAGAAGTATTCACACGGAACCCATAGCACCAGTTGTTGCCCATGCCATCACCCATGACTCGAATAATTTCACTCCTGTTTCACGGTTCATGCTGTTAGAGTCATCCCAAACATCAGCAGCATATTCTTTCTCCATATTTTAAACCAGACTTCAAAATTTTTATTGTCCTGCCTAACATATTCAAAAGTTTTTTTCTAAATCAACAATTACTATAAAATTATCTTTATTTTTCTTGATTTGCCCTTCAAGTATTAATCTTAATGCCAGAATCTCTTCTACCACAGTTGTTCATATACTCAAACTGATTTACCTACTTTCTTGTACTACTGCTTCCACTTTTCCATTATTATACTGATCAGTAATTTTGAAGCCAGGAATATCAGACTTATAGTGCAGCAATTCTAACATTTATCATTTTGTGCTCTCTTCAGAAGTGTGAAGATACGACTTTTATTAAAATCAATTTGAATCTCTTCTGTTTCAATATTTTTTCATACAATTTTCAATAATCTTTCACTTCCGTCTTCTCCTAGGGGTTTCAGATCTGCAGGAATCTCATCATGCCAACTGTATTTGTTTTCAAATCCTTCAAAGTTGGCCAAATTATGTAAATCATTGAAATTGGCATAACCTTTTATTCCAGTGCACTGTTGCTCAAATCAGCACCATCATACTGTTTCTCTCTATCTATCTTACTTAATTTGTTCTACCTTCTGTGCTTAAAAGGTTTCCTATCTGCAGATTTAATGTTTAAACCTATTTTCTTTATTTCTCCAAAATTCTGTTTATCTTCCTATATGCCTCATTTATTTAAACTATGACCATTTCCTTTTCCACTTCTTCACTTTTTTCTTGTAGGCTTTTTTTTTTTGCATTTACTGTTTGTTTGGTTTCTAAATTGTCTGTACTGCTTTTTCCCTGATTCATCCTGGGCATTTTTGTTCCTTGTTCTCTGATCGATCATCTCCAAAGTTTTCTCTGTGGTCCAAGGTTTCGAGGTGGCTTGTTCCCTAAAGCCTAATTTCTTTACCAATTTTGATTATGTCTCTACTCAACCCATTCCATTCAACCTCAGTTGAACTCCATTAGAGTTACTTTTTAGCCCCACATCTACCATCTTTGCAAATTTTTCTCTCCTGCTTTAATCTGTTTACTTCCAGTCTGTTCTGTAGTATTGATTTTTTATTTTCTTGAACTTTAAACTTGTCAGATTCTGGTTAGTCTATGTCTGCTCCTGTGTATATTTACAGTATAGAACTTGATTACTGAGTCTCTTTGGCCATTATATAATCTGATATCTACCTGTATCACCTGGGCATTTCCACAAATAGATCTTTTATGCATGGTTCTTAAATCGTGTATTCTCAATGACAAGTTTATATTTTTTACAAATTTCTAAAATCTGCTCCCTCACTCATACCTTTCTCCTAGACCAAAACTCCCAACAGTATTACCCTCTTTTCCTTCTCCAAGTACCACATTCCATTCACCAATGATTATTAGATTTTCCTCCCATTTCATATTTTGAATTAATTCTTCAATTTAAGTGTATATTTCCCTGTATCTTCATCATCTTCTAGTGACATTGGCATATGCACTTGTACTAATGTGATTGGAGTAGGCCTAGTTTCTACACTCATCAAAATAATTCTGTCACTAATCTCACCTGTTCTTCTGTTCCCTTATTCATTACAAATTCTACACCAGTACCTCCACCTATAGCTTTTGTATTGATTATTCTGTGTTGCCAGACCAGAAATCCTGTCCATCCTTCCATTTATTCTCACTAGTCCCAATGATATCTAACTTAAGTCATTCTATCTCCCTTTTTACATTTTCTAATCTACCTTCCCTGTTGAGATATCTAACATTCCTCACTCCGACTTGTAGAATGTTTCTATCCATTCTGAGCAGTCTCCACCAGGATATCAGACTGGGGGCTATTTTACCTGCGGAATATTTGCCCAGGAAGAAGCTATCATTCTCTTTCTAATTTAAGAGGATTACATGTCTTTGGGACACCCTTAGGGTCTTTAAAGTAGTGGCTTCCTTTTACCTTCTGTATCTCCATGCCATTGATTATTACTTATTCATCTGCCTTTATGGGCTGTTCCAAACTCCAACGGCAAGACTGTGGCATGAACCACTCCCCACTCTTCTGCCCTTCGTTAGGAGGCCTGTGGCAAGCAGTGGGTGACTCCTTATAGCAGGAATATTTCAGTCACCAAAGCCTCATCCATGCAAACAGGGTGCTTCACATGGAGGAGAGATTGACATTTGGTAGGAATAAACTGATAACCCTTAAATCCCTATTACAATTTATAATTGGAATATTACTGATCCAGTCAGCATTTAGTTTTCGTTTTCTTTGTTATGATTCAGTCAGATATTACTGGTATATCAAGTTGATTTTACACAATTCTTTTATTAATAACCGATATGATATAAACTTCTTTCAGATACTTATGAAATTATATTTCATTTCAGGCTATTGTTTTCCAGGATTTTAATTAAAAGAGCTGCTTCATTTGAAATTATGTTCTTAAATACTGTGTAATTTTATTTGAGCAGAGTACTAAACTGATTTTATTTAATTTGTTTAGTATGACAACAATTGAAAGTAATGTAGATAAAATACACAGTTTCATTACAAGATACATGAATCCTTAAATAGAAATATAGTCTGCTATACTTCACATAAATTACAGGGCATAAACTGGCGATGAGGCATGGAAATATATTGCAATAGGTATGAAAAGTAGTGCATGGAAGGGAAAAGATGACCATGACCATAAGCTACACTCGATTTCAGGCACAAGGGTGTAGGAAGATTCTCTTTTTTAGGTAAGGGTGTCAGGGATTGGAATGAGTTACCAAGAGAAATGATGAATAATTTACAGAAAACTTTGAAAGAATTTAAAGATAAAATTTGTAGTGGGTAAATATAGGTAGGTGCAGGATAGGGGGAAGATGGGTGTGTAGGGAAATTGCCACCGGAGCCTGTGCTCCATTGCAATTAAATTAAAAAATTAAATACCTGAACAATGCATATTGAAATGTACTTACATCTCTATATGATATCCCAGAATTAACCTACTGAGAGCTATTGCAGCTGCGATAGGTTGTCATATTCCTTTCCGATATCAACGTTGCTAATAGTAACCTGTGCATATATCCGCCGTGTTCCACGACATGCATCTAAAATTGCGTCCGTCATTTCTTCATGACACGCATTCCGCACCGCGCACCACATTTCATTATTTAATTTTATTCAATTGCTGCAGCTTTTTAACTTACAAATACCTATCAACAAATTGACTATTTCAGCACATATTTTATCAATATAAACCTGTCTATACCTCAGCACTTATTTTAAAACTTCTTATTTTATACACAATCAATTATTCTCTTCCTTCTTTATGTTACTTACCCTAGCACGTACAATGATAAGTTCACTTTGATTCACCAGCTTACTGGCTTTTAATCAAGCTTATTCTTTTAATACTTCATTTACAGCGTTAACAATGCGGCAATAAAACTAGATTTTATTTTTAACTGTCCATTAACAATGCACTTATTGATATTTTTTTCTGATATTGAATTTCACTTCACACTCACCAATTTCTGCATTATATATTATGGCTCAACGTGGCTCTATATTTGTTTAAAACAGATCTTTAAAATGAATCGCTAAATGCAGAAAGGGAACATGTACAGTTTGACAAATTTTAGGGAAATGACAAAAAACTATATTACATATTTACAGTACTCAATATCACATTTTATGGTGATTGGCGATGAGAAGCATTTTATTTGACTGTTTTATATGGATTTTCAAACATCCATCTTAATTCACATACACAGTATAATCAATAGAAGTTTTGGGAGATGTTCCCTTTCTGCACTTAACAATATAATTACATTTAATTTTAATTGCTAGGGAAGCAATGAAAGCAAAGATTAAGGTTTTAATGTTATTTATTGAGGACGTATGCTCTTTTATGACTCGCATACATCATGATGTATAATGTAACACTAAACACTAGTCTGTTGGCCAGTCAAATAGCTCTTTCCAGAAAATGTATATGTATCTGGATTCTGGAATATGCTGTTCACATTTCTTTAGATCTTCTCTGTTCTGCTTCAGGAGGGGAAGTTTTCCAGTATAGACTTTCTCTGTCGGCAGTCAATTTCTGTACATGCAGTATTCCTAAGTTTGATACTATGAGTTATTAGGCCACCAATCATATCTCTTGTCATGATGTACCCTGGTATGGTGCAATAGTATTCAAAATAGAAGTACTTTGAAACGCCAAACGATTCCATCAGTATTGCTGAAAGGTGTAGATTTTATCTGCCTTTCGAAGTTGTCTCTTAATGAGGCCAAAGTCCCTATCACAAGGAAGAAATGAGTGGCCCCTCTGTGGAAAGTAGATATTTATTACCCTGAATCGGCCTGTTTCAACTACGTCCATCAGAATTCTCACTAAGATATTGTTTTTGTTCTGTCCAGGACATTTATCACTGAAAAAGTGAAGTTTCGATATGCATGAGTTTACCTCGTTGTCGATGTAGTCTTTCAGGAAACTACACGATTCATTTGGCGATTTTTTTGCTATCCCTTCATGATACACATAACAGTTCAAATTGTGCGTTCACAAGCTATGCTAAACGTTTCACACTTAACTGCCTGTAATAGTATATGTCTTGTAACAGAATATGTGAAAATAAAACTGTTGCCATGTAATTGAAATACAGAGCACGTACATTTTCCTCATGTTGACATCTTGCAGTTACTTCTTTTAATGGACGATAGAATTTCTGACTTCTGCGCTTGTGAATCAACAATTTGGCAGCAGCAACACTTTTGGCACTGTCACAGAGAAAAGTACTCTTGAGCTTGCACGTAACTTCTTCACAAGTACTGCAGGTATCCTTTTGTGGTCTTCCAAACCGTAGGAAATAATCATCATCAGTTTTTTGCCGTCGGGCAGGTTTTCACTTGGCTGCTCTCCATGTTCTTCTATCTTCTGCCTTTCTCTTTAGAACCATGTAGTTGCCGTCTTCCTTGATGTTGTCTATAATTTTGTACCTCCTTTTTCCTCTCATTCTCCTCCCATAGACTAGACCTTCCAAGGCATCTTTTATCAAGCACACCCCTCTCAACAAGTGCCCCATCCAGTTTTCTTTCTTTCCTTTATTACTTGGAGAATTTTTCTGCTTTCACTGACCCTTTCCAGCACTTCAACATTACTTATTTTATCCACCCAGCTTATCTTCTCCATCCTCCTCCACATCCACATCTCAAACGCTTCTAATTGCTTTTCATCCTCTCGTCTCAGTGTCCATGTCTCCGACCCATAAAGGGCCACACTCCATACAAAACATTTACCGAGTCTTTTCCTAAGTGTTTTGTCTATTTTTTCAGTTAGTATCCTCCTTTTCCTATTAAATGCTTCCTTTGCTATGGCAATGCAAGATTTGATCTCCTGATGGCACCTCAAATCTTCGGTGATGATACTCCCAAGATATTTGAACGAACTTACTTGCCTGATAACAGCTCTTCCTAACTTAATATTTATTTTTTTCCTTCCATTTACAATTACCATTCTCTTAGTTTTTGCTGCATTGATTTTCATTCCAAACTCTTGGCAAGCTTCATCTAGATCTTTCAGCATTCTGTTTAGAGTTTGTTCGCTTTCTGCCAACAATACCATATCATCAGCAAATCGTATGCACTCTATTCTCTTGCCTCCAATACGCACTCCTCTTTTTCCATTTAAGTCTTTTCCAATAATTTATTTCAAGTATAAATTGAACAATAATGGGGAAAGGCAACAACCTTGTCTTACGCCTCACCGAATGCTAATTTCTCCTGACATCTTGTTTCCGATCTTTATTCGTACTTTCTGTTGTAAATATAGGTTCTGTATCAACCTTCTCTCCTTCCAATCTATGCCTTTGCTCTTCAAGATATCCATCAGCTTCTTCCATTGCACCCTATCAAAAGCTTTTTCCAAGTCAATAAAGACAGCATAGATGTTTCTTCCTTTCTCAATATATCTTTCCCCTATGATTCTTAATACGCCGATAGCATTTCTTGTTCCTTTTCCTTCCTAAATGCAAACTTTTCTTCTCCAATCACTCTATCTAACTTTCCATATAATATTCTGTTCAGCACTCTCAACAACACTTTAGCTGCATGCGAAATTAGGCTGATAGTCCTATGCTCTTCACATTTATTACTACCGTAGAGAAAAGTTCTGTTTAAAATAATTCCACTAAAACTGATAATTTACCTTAGAATCTGGATACAGTACCATAAACATTTCTTACATTTCCTTCACAAATAATGTAGCATCTAAAAATTTTATTTCTTTCCCCGTGTAATGTGATGATTCTGTGGGGAATGACGATATATGATCGTGAATTTGATGGCACACATATCCAGAAATAGCATTTGCACTCACTGACTTTCCACGTAAATCTCTGGGTGATTTTCCCTGTTTTAGAAGGTTCAACAGATGAAAAACCCTGCTCCCATCTTCATTTGGAGCATCCATTTTGCCTACACCAAATAAACCTCCTTGTGTTTGATCACAAGTATCTGTAAAAACGTCAGGTACTGTAAACCAATCGTACAAAACTGATTGCTGCAGAAAGGAAATATGTCCAGGACATGGTTCCTTTCTGTATCAAATGCATATTTCTCAATCTTATTTCATACTATTACTATTACTACTATTACAATTACTCCGCGATTCACTAAAAGTGTTTGGCGGAGGGTGCATTGCACCTATCAGGAAAGGTAATGGTTTGGAAGGGATATGCGGGATATGGCAGGTGGCGCCCATGGGCTATTGTGAGGAACCATCCCAGCATTCTCCTGGAGCGATCTAGGGAAACCATGGAAAACCCAGATCAGGATGGCCGGAGTGCTTTATCGGAAGCTACTCCTGTCCGATTTTGTGTTTACTCGCCCGGTAAATCTATTCTATTCCATTCCCTAATCGCTCGTGGAAAAAATAAGTAGAGAAATGAATCGGTTCTGGCCCTGATTTCTCTTATCTTATTTTCGCGGTCATTCCGAGATATGAATGTTGCTGGTAGCAATATTTGTTTGCTGTCATTCCGACATACGTCAGTCGAGAATTTTTCAATTAGCTTCCGTCGAGAGCAACGCCTTCGGTGCTCCAGGTCTTCCCAACCTAACTCCTTCAACATGGCACTTACGCTTTCCCTCCAACTATATATACCTGTCACGAATCGGACGGCTCTTCTTTGGACCATCTCTAATGCCTCCATTAATCCCTTTTGATGGGGACCCCATACAGAGCAACAATATTCCAGGTGAGGCCTAACTAGTGACTTGTACGTAATCGATTTAACTTCTGGAGTGCATTGTTTTAAATTACGACCTAGAATTCGAAGCATACGATTTGCTTTCCCAATTACATTCTCGATATGCTCATTCCACGACAAATTATTACGAATTGTTACCCCTAGGTATTTAGCGGAACCTACCGTTCTAAGGACAGTGTCATTAATTGTATATTCAAAGCTAAATGGTGTCACCTTTTTACTTACACGCATGACTTGGCACTTTTTAGCGTTTAACTCCAACTGCCAATCTTTACACCACGCAATTATTTTCATAATATCGTCTTGTAACAAAGCGCAGTCGTCCTGGGTTGTGATTTCACGATAAATAATAGCATCATCGGCAAATAATCTTTTCATTCCCCTTATTATGTCGCACAAATCATTAATGTATATGAGAAACAACAGAGGCCCTATCACGCTGCCTTGGGGAACCCCGGACATCACTTCGGCAAGTGATGAACGCTCACCGTCGAGAAATACACACTGTGTTCTGTCCTTCAAAAAGTCTGCAACCCAATCACATATTTGTCTAGATATACCGTAATCGCGAGGTTTCCTAAGTAACCTAGTGTGAGGCACAGTGTCGAAAGCTTTTTTGAAGTCTAATAAAACTAAATCAACCTGGGATTGCTTATCTATAATATGGCTCAAGTCGCGAATTAAGAGGGCAAGTTGTGTTTCGCAGCATCGGCCTTTTCTGAATCCATGTTGATTTGGGTTTGAAAGCTCATCTTCATCCAAAAACCGCATGACATTTGAATAGATGATGTGTTCTAAAATCCTGCAAAATATTGAGGTTAACGAGATCTGCCTATAATTTTGATGATCATTAACATTCCCACTTTTGAACACTGGACTTACGATGGCGGTCTTCCATTCGGCTGGTATTTTTCCTTGATCCAAGGAGGCGGTATATAATTTCATCAAATACGGTGCAATTTCCTTTGCGTACCTAGAGTAGAATCTTGTAGGAATTCCGTCTGGTCCTGGAGCCTTGTTGGGATTTACATTCATGAGCTGTTTAGTTATTCCCTCGACATCGAGAACGAGATCATTCATAATTTTGTTGGTTCGATTGTTAAATATCGGAATCTCCTCCGAGTTTTCTGACGTAAAAGCTTTTTAAAAACATTATTCAAAATTTCTGCTTTCTCGACGCTAGTTTCTGATAATTCCCCATTTTCATTAATGAACGACGGCATGACCTTTCGAGAGCCTCTTATTAATTTGACATATGACCAGAACTTTTTTGGATTAGTAATCAAATCTTCGGATAAATTTCTGGCTTGGAATTCTGTAAACGCATCATGCATTGCCCTACGCACATCCGCTCGCAAGTGGAGTAATTTAGCGCGATCAGATGAGTCCCCCGATTTCTTTACCGTCGCATGTAAACGCCTTTGCTTCCTGAGCAAACGTTTTCACTTCCCTATTGAACCACGGGAAGTTGTTACTAACCTTAATAAACTTCTTGGGAACAAATTTATTTAAGCGGTCCATATTATTTCTTTTAAATTAAACAAAGTTCCTCAACATTTGTATTAAGCGTGTACGTTTCAAAATTTTTCGCCAAATGATCAACCATAAACGCATCATTTGCCTTATCGAAACAATATACGAGTTTGTCTTTATCATGCATCAAATTCAGCCTAGATTTTAAAGTTACCACAATCGCCTTGTGATCACTTATACCGTCTTCTATACAAACTTTATCTAACAATTTCCGGATTGTTAGTAAGAAAAAGATCCAAAATGGACGATGAATCCTTGACGCTCCGCGTTGGCTCTTCGACCATCTGTTCAAGAGAATTTTCCGCGAATGATTCAAGGAAACGTTTCGGTTTTTAACCTATCTCTTCCGCCTGCCCTGAACGTAATGTGTCCCAGTTAACAGAGGGTATATTAAAATCACCTCCCATGATGAATGTATGTCCCTGAAATTTCTGAGAAATACTATTAAGTGACTGTCTAAAATATTCCGCGTTATCTAATCCAGAGTCCGGAGGTCGGTAAAATGATCCTATTATGAACTTTAAGCTTCTGCCAATTTTTACCTTCACCCATATTAACTCGCAACAAATTTCCGTTTCATTT
Organism: Vandiemenella viatica; assembly: GCA_031002005.1. NCBI lineage: Eukaryota > Metazoa > Arthropoda > Insecta > Orthoptera > Morabidae > Vandiemenella > Vandiemenella viatica. Next base: position 21,203 of record JARYHS010005753.1, read on the forward strand.
ACTACGGAGCAATTGATGGTTTTATTAACGGCCACGAACACACCTCCGCCCATTGAGGTAGTTCTGTCTTTTCCGAAAAATATTGAATTGAGGAGCAAATACTTTCGCTAGATTCTACCTCTGGCGTCAACCAGCTCTCGGTTCCTAATATTATATCAACATCGTTTAGTCGCAACGGCAGCGTGGAATCGGCTACTTTCCCTCTAATACTCCGACAATTAAGGACCATTATCCTTAGCGATTTAATATCTGTATCTGTAGAGTCTAAATTCGCATTTTTACTATTTTCACTCCGAAAGGAAACGGGTAAAGTATTTGGAGCTGTAAATTTCGATTTATTCACGCCGTCACTTCCAGAACCAAGATCTAGATTAACGACGCGTCTTCTTCGTTGAACTGAGGGATCCTCGGGCCTCACGGTGTTCCTAAAAAATAATTCACATCAAGACAGTTCCATATTTTAGCAGCCACCTTGATCGCCATTCTCGGTGTGTAGTGGACGCCCGACCTGTCAAATGCGTCCCAGCTGGCAGCTATCATCGGTCGAAGATCGACGAAGCCCCAGTTGTTTCTGCGACACAGCTCCTGTAGACTACAATTCAAATTATAAATCTTCCACCATACGGCTTCCCCACAATCGATGCGCGGCACGACACTACAGATGGAAAACTGCAACTTTACCGAATTCTCACGCGCTGATTCATACGCCTTGTGGCCCAACTTGTCCATCGATTTCACTATATCTGAAACAGAAACATGACACGAGTCGTTAGTTCCGACGTGCGCAGCTACCCTCAACTGACGGCAGTTCGATTCTCTAATCGCTTTTGGTATAGCCTCCATGACTCGTGGCACGGTTGCTCCTGGAAGACACACAGAATGAACGTTAGTACGAGGGTCTGCACCATTCTTCTCAGCTAGGTCTCGTAGGGGTTTCTCTAGACGTCGGACGTTGGAGCTTCCAATGATAAGTAATCCTTTCCTGGCATCACTCGGTGTCTGCGAGTAAATCTTCCCTGCTGTGCTTCTGGCCATTCGCACTAAGATCTTCAACCTCCTGCAAAACTGAAAACGCATTACTTAGGGGCAAGATATCATTCTCCCGTCGGTTATTTTGGAATTTTGATGCCTTTCTCCTATCCACCCGGTGCCAGTCGTTCCCTGCAACAGATACCTGACAATCCTCACCTGCCGGTTCTACATCAGTAGCCTCCGGTAATTCTTCGACGCACTGCCGTTCGTCATCTAACATGCTCCACACCTGTGCCTGAAGAGATGCCATCGTAGTACGAATCTCTTCGAGAGCCTGACGCCTACTGTAACACATTGCGCAAACCATGTCCCACAAACAACCAAACACAGAGTCACAAACAAATTAATCAGAAAAATCAGACAGCTGCTACAGCTCACTAAATGGATCACTACCTAAACAGGAAATATTTAAGATAACACGAAACCAGGAAATTTCAGATCACACAACAATTCGGCTACTGCTGCTACGGACGCAGAGGCTCAACTCACTGGATCACTACCTAAAAAGGAAATATTCAAAGATAACACAAAAACCAGTAAAATACAAATCACACACAAAAGTCGGCTACGGTCGCTGAGGCTCAACTGACTACTGCTGACTCTCAGAAATTTCAAAATAAAAACAAAGTCTAACACACTTTAGATTAACACACACAGAAAGTCGACGACTGCTGCTCACGGCGGCGGTTGCTCGACTGCTGACTCACTGCCTACACAGAAAATTCAAATAAAAACAAAGTCTATCTACCACACTTTAGATTAAACACACAAGAAAGTCGACGACTGCTGCTCACGGCGGCGGTTGCTCGACTGCTGACTCACTGCCTACACAGAAAATTCAAAGATAAAAACAAAGTCTATCTACCACACTTTAGATTAAACACACAAGAAAGTCGACGACTGCTGCTCACGGCGGCGGTTACTTCTACTTATCGAATATATTTATTTTCTGCAGAGAACGAAAGGTCTATGTTCAAAGATGCATTTTTTGGGAAAAAATGATTTTCGTAAAAAAGTGGACATGTTCCCTTTCTGCAATTAGCGATTCAAATATATTTTATTCTTATACCTAATTGTAAGAAGACAATAAATTACATGTTATCCATTTTTCACTCGTACGCCACGTAGAACACACTTTATCTTGAGTCATTTTCTCCTAACGACATAAAAAAGGTAGCAAAGTTAGATTTCTGTCGTAACGGATTGATCTCAATGAACGCATATCATTATTCTATGTTTGGAACTGTTAAAACTCTATTGTTTTCTACATCTTAAATATTTTAGACTAAGGCAAAATAATTTTTCTTAACTTTGTATTACATTTAAATGAAGTGGGAATCACCCAAAACGATAAGGTTATTTCATCTTACCGAACATTTTTAAAACTTTTATGAAAACTGTTGATAAAGTTAGCCACTCTATTCAGCGTGCACTTCCGACCAAAGTCGCGAACTATTCAACTACCTGTATCTTTTATAAATTAAATTTACATGCTTCTCTTATCTGAGAATTATTACTATTATTATTTTTTTGAAGTTACAGTTTATTTGGAAAACGTAATTTTGAAGAGAAATATATTTTCTGACTATCAGCTGTCCTTTCGAATCGATACTGTCCCCTTGACAATACCATCGCTGTAATTAATTATTTTATAATTTATTCTTCCATTTCATTCACTGGTAAACCTGTTATTTTGCTTTATGACACAATGTTTTTGACCTGATCGCACACTTTGAAATATTTTTTAACTTCTATAAAGTTTGAACGTACTTTCTCCTGAAGGAAACCAAATACAAATGCTTTCGATAATCATTATGAAGCATGCGCGTAATTATCATACAATTTACTGCGAAAACATTACTTTTGGCTTTAATATGATGCAATTTTCTCGCAAAAAACTAGTTATACATTGCCAAGCGCTTGCGTGTGCTCAAACTCACCATATTTCTGAGGAGGACTCATTGCCGCCGCCGTTCACTGCGAACTCGACACCCGCTGTGACTATAAAATGTGCCGCCTCCAGCTGTTCTCCTCGTGTCGCATCTTGCCCGTGTTGATCAAAGCTCTTCGTCGCCGATGTGATATACTTTTATAATAACTGATTATTATCGCTATCAACAGTTTCCCGATCTCTCGCCTGTCCGCCAGCAAAACTACTACTTGCCATTCTCTCTCTTTTTTTTCCCCTTGCAATTCATCTGTCAGGCCACAATTTTACAGGGTCCTGTGTTCATATCCCACTTCTGACACCAATGGTCATATAGCATGATAATATTACACGCCTTAACACCAGTTGTCTGGTTTCGAGTGGTCTATACTTTGTGGGCGCTTAAAGTTTGAGGACCCCGGGGTGGATTTGACTGACCTTTGGGATTTGATAACCCTCTTGTAGTCTGTCTTGCATTATCATCTTGATTCAAGTGATGTCATCGTCTGCTTGATGTTACTAATAAGAGGTTGAATTATATCAGGTCTGACACCAGCTGGTTTACGTCCAACAACGTGGTAGGAAGGCTAGCACTTGTGAAATGACTAGCTGATAATCTATCCTTAATATGAATGACACGACGTTAACTGCTGAACTACCTGTTTATTGTAGCACTTTACATGTTACAATCGTTGGTGCACTACTGCAAGGCTGTTTCTGACTCGCGTTTATATTGATGGTTACTGGTGTAGACTTATATAATGGAAGACTGAACTTAGCGGAATCTATTGCTGGCTAGACTATGCTGACGAGAAACGGCTTAGCTACAGATTAACCCATCTTGTCAACTAAACAATATCAGCTATGCAAGGTCATTCCGTGGTCCAGATTCTGTATTACACTATAGGTCACAGAGGAAATAAACAGCCCTTCTTACCTCTGATACAATGGCCTAGTAAGCCGCCTTCAGAATGATCTAACCAACCTGTGGATTGTGGACTATCTTAGTTCTTCTATCCCCAAAGTACTGTACTTAATTTTCCTCATTTTGTCAGGTGAGCCTAAAATGCCTCATTCTTATAGTGGACACTTAGACCACACTGATTTATGGCTGTCTATGAAGCTTCACTGTGTCTTGTTGCTTGAATTTTACAATAACTTCAAGGATAGAAAAACAAGATACCTTATCGCAGTTCTATTAAAATCATTGTCAACAAGACTAAAGTCTGAAGAAATTATAAGTATTCAACCAATCAGTTTTTTTTTTTTCATTTTTAAGCTATGTTATGACACCATACTTCAAATAGTAGAGCTGATTAAAACCCGAAATAGATTTTCCACAATTTTCGTAACAAGGCCATTCAACAGGGTATAGACTTCTAAATTAAAAAAAAAAGCTGTATGCATATCGTTTTCACTACACACTAGTAATTTCGCAAGTTATTAATACACTGTTTGTCTTGCTGAGAGAGATGTTTCTTATGTACTGTAATTTTTTACTTACTGCTGTGGATTTATAACATGGCTGTATTATTCCTCTTTCTGGTATCAAATTAATTGTACATATCGAGGAATATAACATTTAATTTTTTACTGATTATCAATTAAAATCGTCACTATGCATTTTTTAATGAAATAGTTAATTCATTGACATAACTTTTTATCAACATGTCATGACCCTTAATTGGATATTATTTTGGATTCAATTAAATTACAACCATTATGTTGCTCTAAAGACACTGAGTATCCAAAGAGAAGACCATAAATTATTAGTAACTTGACTAATGGAACATACTTTGTTCTCTTTGAAAGTACATTAAAGTTTTTTATGTATAGACAATAATTATTGTGCTTAAATGGGTCTGTACACTGCGACTGTTATGTCTCTTCAGCACCATTAGACAAAATTTAATTCAGTCTTTAGTGATTAGGTTGGCTGAGTGGTCTAATGTGCCTAGATAAAATCTCAGCTACTGAATGGATGAATAGATTCAAATCCCACATTTGACGAATTCCTATGAATACATATTGGGTCTATAAAAATGGGGAAGTGTATAAATATGTACACAATATTTGTCATTCAAATTTATTGTTGTCCTTCTTT
>JARYHS010005754.1:0-26257 GCA_031002005.1 Vandiemenella viatica
TTCATTGCTACTTTTGCAAGTCAAACAACTCCAAGGAGATTGAAGTGCATTTTGAGCTTCCATGTAGCCACATTTCAGATGAAAACGAACTCCACAATCATTACAGCTGTTTCCCTGCTTTACAACCTTGCGACAGCCACCACACTTCATGCTCATTGAGATTTTAAACAAAACAAACTATGTGCCCTTGAAGCGAGTTGTAACTTAACCTATAAATACCTTTCCTTATTATGCAATATAATTTCCACAAGACACACCTTTCTGCGTTTACCACGCAAGCAAACCAATTTTAACAATAAACCTGTTAGTAACTGCTTGTTTCCTTCACTGATAGAAGATTAATTCCCTTTAACGGTTATTAGTATAATGTAAACAACACACACGAGTTTTAAACTTGTCGAACCAACACCTTTTTGAACTATTTAAACTATGATACTTTTACTACACAGTGTTACTACACTCAAATTCGCTAAACACGCCACCAGACAAATATTTCTACACGTTATTTAATATTAAAAGTAATTTAAAAGAGCTGGTATCAGTTCACAACTTCCGCGAGTAAAATATTGTATTCTCACCATTGCTAGGAATTACTTTGACGAATAATTGTGATAGTGGTTTACAAGCTCCGTTGTTTGCAAATGATATAACATATCAAAACAAGGGAAGACAGTGAACATTTGCAAGCTTGCATCGATGGGATATCTAGCTTGATGTTTCAACGTCGAATGGAGATAAAGGTCAAGAAGTCTCAACTTTTTAGGAACAAACGTAAAAATATCAAAGGTTGTTTAAGATTGTATGGTGCAGGGGGGATTTCTTATTTAAGAACTTAAGTATACTTTACAATATAATACAATAATGTAATTCAATAAATATCTGACATAACATTTGTTAATAAACTGAACTAGGCAGTTTACATTTCGCTGGTGATAGGAACAGGTTTCAGAATCCTTCATTTACTGAAGAGAGTAATGAGGGAATGCACCAGATTAGTGAAGGTATAGGGGTTGCTAAACTTTCGTCATTCTAGTGTTTGAATTTTGTAGTGGGCGTAGTGTAATAGGGGATCTACTTTTGGCGGAGTCTGAGAGGGTACAATTAAGGGAATCTAGATTTGTCTGCGAAAATTACCGAACACCATCGAGTAATAGAAAATAAAGGAGGTGGATTGGAATTAACTTTAAGACAGGAGGAAGGTGAAGAGAGGGTTGCGAGTGTACAGAGCGTATGATAGTTATGAGGCCTGGGAGGATGTTGGTAGTAGAATTAGGAGTATTATGTGTAATGAAAGAAATAACCACACTATTTCAAGCATAAGTATATGGGAAGATTTTCTTTTATGATTGTTATTATTATTAATTGCAACTGTGATGGAACTTAAGGGAGTTATTAATTTGAATAAATTATCGAGGGAAGTTCTGAATAGCTTACCAAAAACACCGAATGAATTTAAAATTAATAAACTTTTAAGCGCAGAAATAGATGGTTGGGAACCTAAATTTAAAGAATTTAGGTAAAAAATATAATAAGAAGGTGAAGAAAGTAGAAAATAGGTGAGTATGAAAATTAGATACTAAATTTCACTTCCATAGAAAAGAATCTTTCTTGTTACATCTTTGCAATGTGTTAACCTTTGTTGAAAAATTTTTTGGTGCCGATGAGTTTAAACTTGTTTCAATAATCTATTCATAAAAACTTGTGTGGCTACTTTTTATTCTTTGATTTCTGAATTCAATTATATCATGCTGAGTGTATCGCATTTTTTACATTTTTTATCATTTATAATTTTAAAGATGTAGCTTTTGTCTTTTATTTTGCAGAGATGAAGAAATAGTAATAATGGCGCATCAGCTAGTTTTGGATTTTGAAACGCTGTCATCTGCAACAGATTGGACCCGATTTCTGTAAGACGTTGGAGAAAATGAATTTAAATAGACGGCGAATGTCGTCTTAGCATTAATATTTTGATCGATAGCCACCATATTAGTTCAGGTTATGATTAGATCGTAATTCACACTAGTCTGGATTGTAAACTGTATTTCTGGGTACAGCATGTGGATATTAGCATTTATTTTTATTTTGTGTTTCTTTCAGGGTTGAAATATTCCTGACTTGAGTCTTGCGCCTGAATGTATTCTCCTTATGTATTACGATTTAAGTAACCAAAATTATTAACTTTATCTCGCGGTACAGTTCGATATACGAGAATTTCAGTAATTATTTTAGTATACTCGAGGTTCGTAAGTGTTATATGTCCAAAGTTATTACTTCACCCGCATTTAGGTAGTCCCAGTTATATAGCAATGTGTTGCAGTATGATTATTAAATAAAGCTGTAAAGTTTGCTCTTTGTATCCAGAACTATTCAAACATTAATTATTCTCAGTGATCCATACTGAGCCGACAGCTTCTTTTCCAACGTTTCGTTTACGGTATCTTGTATGTGTGACAGGAAATGGTATCGAAAATAAGTTTATTTAACACCAAATGTCGCGTGTGATAGGGTTCAACAAAATGTAGGCGATAACAGTTGAAACATTTTTGCCGTTTTATGGATAAATACTTCTCTGTGAAGTGGATCTGTGGCTGGCCACACTGTGGAATATATAACGAAAGCTGAATGGCGCGCTGCGTGGTGAAGTTAATGCGTATTATTACCCTGGATCCCGGATGGTAGTTTGTCTTCCTACAGCAAGGAACCTGTAGACCAGTGTTTCCCAACGTGGGGCCCACGCCCCACAGGGGGGCAATTTGGTTTTTTTAGGGGGGCAATTTAGAAATTGACTTGATACGACTTTACCGTTTTCTCTTTGGGTTATTTAAACGCAATGCCAGATATGGTTACAAAATATAGAAAAAAAGCAAATTCTTAAAAGGATCACACTAAATTGCCATAATAAATGTTTATTATAAATCTTTTGAATTTGAATTTTAGTATTTCATTATATGTTTTTTAATTTTACTTACTGTGTTTTATGATCAGATTAAAGTGTTTTCTTTCAAAAACCATCCTATATTAGTTTCTTTAATAACAAACAATTTTTTTTATTAAAAATTATGTATGGGGGGCAAAAGTATGTTGAAAGTGGGACATGACCCAAAAAAGGTTGGGAAACACTGCTGTAGACGATCAAATTTTTGGTCAAACTTCACGTTTTAATCAAACAATAGTGCACACCAAAGATCAAATAAATTTATGAAACTTGCCTTTAGTTTCCTTCTCAGGACGTGACGCATGCCGCAATGCGAAATAAAAAGAAACATGTTTGGTATTGAGGAGAAAAGAAAGTGTAGACGTATACTCATCAAAATTTATCACTATAAATATTACACACAGATGCAGATGCTTACATTAACTTTCTGTGCAAGTATGATAAATCTTTTGAAGAATTGTTATAATTACTACGACTTTACACTGGAAAAAAATGGACAATGTTATGCACAAATTTGTACCAGCTACTGAAAATTATAAATGCCCTTGAGGGATTTAGCAAGTGACGCTGATTTTTAAGATTTAAAATTTCAGGCCTGCAATTCACCTCGTACGGATTAAAATTATCATTCTAACTTGCGAAGTATTTAAATGAAACACGGCAACAAATACGCTGTCAGTCAAAATTTGCATCAAACTCGTAGATTGTCTGACAACCGCATCAAACAATGCTGCAAGCGATAAAATAATTTGACAAAAACGAAAAATTTGGCAAACGATTTGACTGTCTAGAGGCCCCTTAAGAACAAAGTTCTGTAGTTGTCGATAGACAGTCGGAAGCAATTTCTGTTTTCCACAACTCTCACTAGAGATAAATATAGCGCCCTTAGGACTCCCACCCGAATGTAACTCTTGCTACTTATTACGTATTTCCTAGTACCCACGTCTTATTTTGACACAAACTTTTTTTTAACATTTGTTGTAAGTACTGTCTGTATAAGAGTAATGCTCCTGCTTTCTACTAATATTGAATGGGAAATAGAAACAGAGTTGTTAGCAGTACAGTCTGCTTTCAGAATGGCATGTTTATCTACGCAGAGCTGACATCATTCAGGGGTTGTAGTAATGCTGTCAGGAAGGGGTGATACTGGATTAAATTCCTTTTATTTTAAAGGAAGATGCTTACTAATTGATGTTCTAAATGTAATTTGAACTGACAGTAACTGATTTAATGACTTCTTTTTTTTCTTTTTTTTTAAAAAAGAAAACTCTGTTCATAGGATTTGTAGATGTTGGTTTCGTATTTGTTTTAGTATAATTTCTTACTAATTGTTACTTTTGTTTTATATCTGTTACCGAGCGTGGTGGGTGAGTGGTTAACTTCCTTGAAAAGGCCATGGCCGAATTCCTTCTTACGTATTGAAATTTAAACCTTATACATCGAACTACAGATATAAAATTCTAACACCACGCGTAAGAAGTCGCGGGTAATGGCTAGTAATATCCTAACGGCACCTTTGTTCCAGTTCTTCAGTTGCGACTAAGCGTGGTGCGTTGACAGTAACGTATTCGGGACGACGCGGGTTCGAATCCCCGCCCGGCCATTTAGATTGGGTTTTCATGAATCCCAGAAACAATTGCACGCGAATGCAAGAAAGGTTTCTTCAAAAGGTCTTTGCTGAGTTCCTTCTTGTTCCTTGTTTCAAACTTTTCCACCCCTAACTACCTCGACTATGACGAAGTGTAAAGCCATGAGGAAAAAGAGAAGACTCCGCAAGAAGGAAAATGTTTTTATATTCCTTTTATACGCTGGAATATTTAAAGAAAACTTCTTTAGCGTTATAAGTAAAGGCGGATTGTAGGAGGAGCTCGGGTAGCCCCGAACACTTAAATTAACTGCAAATAAAACAAAACATACACGTTTTAAAAAAAAAAATGATACCAATACTAATAGATGAAATATAAAAATAGGGTCGGATGAAATTAGAGAAGTAAGTGAATTCTGTTACTTGGTAAGCAAAACTACAATCGATGGCCGATGCAGGAATGATGTTAAAAGCAGAATAGCACTAGCAAAAAGAGCCTTCATGAAAAAGAGAAATAATATTTATCCATGATGGATTGATGGAAATCAGCGACTGTGATATCAAATTTGGGTTGATATTAAAAGAAGCAACCAGTAACAACTTGTTGTTATTATATTTGGGAAGAAAGAAAATTGAAGCATTTGAAATGTGGTGCTACAGAATGCTGAAATTAAGTGGACAGACAAAGTAAGAAATGGACGAATTTTGGAAGTGGTGAGTGAGGAAAGAAGTTTGTGGAAGAAGTTTATAGAAAGAAGAGACAGGCTGGTAGGTCATATTTTGAGACATGCTGGATTGGTTAATTTGCTGGTGGAGGAAACAGTCGAAGGTAAGAACTGTAGAGGAAGACAGAGATTAGAATATATGAAGCAGAAAATTGAGGACGTGGATTGTAAGGGGTATGTAGAGATGAAGATTTTGGACCAGATAGGAAGCTATGGAGGATTGCATCAAACCAGTCGAAAGACTGATGACAAAAAAAATAAATCATAAAATAAGCTGGGATCTTCTGCAATCTTATTAAATAGAAGTTAGTAATCATAACATTTTTTTTCAACAAATTAAATCGAAAAACACTTTGGCCTTGTTTTGGCAACAGAAATTTTACGGGTAGCCGCAGAAACGGTAATAAAAGGTAAAAAAACAAATTCCTCCTTCATCGGTCGAAAATACTAATCGAAACATCTCAAATCATTTCGTAACTGGGGAATCAATCAATGAAATTCTTCCAACTATTCTCTCTTTTCATTGATCATGAATCTGTATAAGGCTAGATTTTTTTGTTTCTTTTCCTAGTTCACAGTTACCATAAAGGCCGCAGTTTCCAATTCTTCCCAATTCGAAGAGTTAGTTGGGTTAGCAAATACAAACTTAGAAAAGTTATACAAAAATGCATACATTACAACTACATAGTGAAGGAAATGATGTGTCCCAGGACAGTGATTATGGGAATGATATCGCGGCTAAAACAGGACAGGTCGAGAGGTCACGTGACGTGGCAGCTGTGCGTTTTCATCTTTACTGACGACATATTTTCTGTTACCTCACGAATCATTGAAAAATGAGGTATTTTCAATGCTCTGGTATACATTAAATCGCCAGGTTTAACTTAAATAATATCAGTGGGAGCCGCGAAAAGGCTTCTCCTGCTGTTTGTGCTGATATGGTCAGCACCAGCCTTTTTCTGGTGGGAGGGCTAATGACCCTAAAGCCACAAAAACAACAACAACAACAACTCTTCCTGGATCCCGGGTAGTGTACCGATTGTCTGTTTCTTACTATCTGATCCGCTGATTCTATTTAAGTGGTAAACGTTCTGTTCCGATATCTGTTTAGTAGCCGGGCGTGACAATAGCCAATTATTTCATCAAACTAGTTGCTTTATTTACATTACACCCTCGTCCTGGCTGTGTGCTCACCAATTCTGTTCCTTAAATTCTTTACGCAGTCCCATTAATTCACTGCGTATCGTTCCTTGTTCCGGCCGTACTATTTTTTAGACGAGTGTTTAGCTTCTCCTTTGTTGCTACTGATTTCTTCTCTATTTGTTCGGAGTGTGCTCAACAGCCTTCCTACATTCTCACTCTCTTGTATTTTCTTTCCAGCCCCTTCAGCCTTCTCACCTAAATATAGTATGTATGCTGTGTTATTCTCTTTATGTTTGTTTTTTAACTAACGTTTCTTCCTGCTTTCCTGCTTTCTCCTTGAATTAATGCTGTTCAGGTAAATGACTATGCAAAACTTCCGTACCATATTCGCACAGTATGGTTTCTAATTGGTGTTTGCGTACGAGAGGATGGATTCAAAACTAACTATTACCAGCCGACTTATAGATAAAATAGATAATAGGACAGTAAAACAAAAGCCATTACCACTCAGTGTATTGAAAGAAAGTGTTCCGTCTGTAATAGCTTTTGTTGGTGAATTCTGTTGTGTTATCTGTATAATAATTTTGGAATGTTCAAAATTAAGCAAAACAACTCGTTATTGATCAGAAACGTCCATAAATAATGACTTAACGATAAATTTAATTTGTATTTGTTTGGTGGCAAAGCATAAATTAATCAGTACTGACACCAGTAACATTATTCCTTTTTTTACAGTATGATTTGCGCTGACGTCACTTCGTTGTCTGTTGGTCCAGGTTTGTAGTGGACGAGATGGCCGAGCTGGTACTAAGGGCTATCGCGATGAAGAAAGTGGTCTCCAGACCTGTCCGGCTTTTTCCTGACGTCCTGGAGAAGCTGCTGGAGGCCGGTGCTGTCAGCTGCAGCGAGCAGGAGGTTATAAAGCGCGAGCTGGACTCTCCAGAGACTGCTCGCCACGTGATGTATGAAGTGTGTTGGGCGGGACACCTGCACCTGCTGCGGATGGCGCTGCAGCACCGGCCAGGACTGGCCAGCGAGCCAGTCGACTACGCGTCGTCGACGCCACTGCACGTGGTCTCGAAACACGGTCAGCCCGCCGCCTTGCGGATGCTGCTTGACGCGGGAACGGACCTGGAGGCGGCGAGAGAGAGTGACGGGTGGACTGCGCTGATCGAGGCGGCGGCGTGTGGAGGCGGCGGCGGGCCCGTCGTGGCGGGAGTGCTGCTGAGGGCCGGGGCCCATGTGGAGTGCAGGGACACAGAGGGCAGGACGCCGCTACAGCTGGCGGCGGCGGCGGGACACGCCGCCACAGCGCAGTTACTGTGTTTGGCGGGGGCGGACACCACTGCGGGGAAGCAGGACTGGGACTAGAGACCGCTGCTGCTGGCGGCGGACACGGGCAGTGTGCGCACAGTCAGGGCGCTACTGGGGGCGGGTGCCGGGGGCGGCACCGACGAGCGGGGTGGACTGCGCTGTTGTGGGTGGCGGAGCAGGGCAGGAGCAGAGCCGTCGCCACGCTGGCGGCGGCGGGGGCGGACGTCAAGGAGAGAGATGAAGACAAGTGGACGCCGCTGCACTGGGCGGCGTGGTGCTGTGACGTGGAGGCGGTGAGAGCGCTGCTGGTGGCCGGCGCAGACTCCACAGCCAGAGAGAAGACGTATGGAGCCACTGCGCTGCACGTGGCCGCACAGGAAGGCCGTGTGGACGTGGTGCGGCTGCTATTGGAGACCGCGGACATCAACGCGAGGAACGAGAATGGTCGAACGCCGTTGCACTACGCAGCCCATAATGGCCACTCCGCCGTGGTAAAAGCGCTGCTGGCGGCCGGGGCGGACAGGACGGCGAGGAACAAGCAGGGACACACGGCGCACGACCTGAGCAGCGGAGAGCTGAGGAAGCTGCTCAAGTAGACTTCCAGTGCGTCATCTAACAGACACTTCGAATTAATTGAGTTTTGCAAATATGCGGTAATGTGTTTATAGCTGATAGATCGCTTTAGACCATCCACTGATCCAACACCACGCAATTAAAAGATCTGCATTCTTTAAGCAATTATTATATTTTCTTATATTGCAAAAGTAAAAAACTATGAAGCAGAATTAAATCCCATGCCCGAATTCTATCCCGTTCCCATCACCTCGATGTAGATCAGATTCAAATAACTAAGCAAAAATAATAATAATAATAATAACAAAACAAACCTATATACCAGTTTGTTCAAAAATTAATGCAACCAACTATACACCACATCTGGGTGGTACTTTTCCTCCTCTATGCAATAATTTTGGTACTACAGTTGTTCTGTTTATATCCCTAATTTCTCCTTAACTTATATGACTGCCTTACATTTTAAGATGCCTCAGTGATAGATAGGTTTTTTTTTTTTTTTTTTTTTTTTTTTTTTTTTTTTTTTTTTTTTTTTTTTTTTTTGCTACCAGTATATTTACCAAGCGTTGTGGTTAGAAGTACCAGAAACTGGGAAGATCAGCAGTGAAGCTATCAAACATTCTATCAAGTCGATCTTCAGCCTCTCTTAGCCACCAGGATGTTAGCAATACACATTCAAGTTCTCTTAATCTAATAGCGTTTCAAATTAACAACGTATTAAAGGCCACCCCAGAACAAGTATATTTTACTCTGCCCTACCTGTATTTCAGAAAAAATCGGAAAACTTATCAGGTTAACATATGAACTAATAATACTTTATCAGACAAAAAAAAAAAAAAAAAAAAAAAAAAAAAAAAAAAAAAAAAAAAAATCTTTACGTGAATTGGTTTGTGGAATTATGGAAAACATACATCTGTATGTATGGACGAGGGTTCGAACCTGCGTCCTCCAGAATGCGAGGCCAGAGCGTTACCACTCACCACCACGGTCAGTCACAACGGTTAAACATCCTATAAACAGAACACGACTAAAATCACAGAAAGTGATTAAAATTTTATATATATTGAATTTCAAGTTTACCCGAAATTAATTTTACAGGTATTACGCAAAGATTCTGTCTTCATACTTGTGCTTTTTCGCCTTATAAAGTTCCTAAATTTGATATATCGCAATCTTGCAGACATTTTTAGATTATAAATGCTCAGTTATTCTGTATGAAAGTTGTTATATCTATCGACAAGGCTTACACTATATCGGCTTCATAATCAAAATGAGCTGTTTGGGGCTTAACAAATATTTTTCATTTAGAGAATTTTACTTTTCTCCAGTATCTAAATAATGCACTGATTACTGCATTAGTTTCTTTGTAGTTGAATCCAGTGAGACTGCAATGGTTAAGTAACAGCTAGCGGGGGGTGGGGGGGGGGGGTGGGGGGTGAGTACGCTGAATAGAACAGCCACCACGCTGAGTATCAGGAAAACAGAGAATTTCACTTAAAGGTAACAACTGTCCTACGTTAATGTAGGCGATATATTTAGTGCACTCAGAAGTATGGATTTGTCAATAAAAATGTGATTAAACATCCACTCTGTCTTTCGAGTTAATGTACGGAATATACCGTAAGACAGGATTACTTTGCACCACTTTTTTGTTTTTTCTCTTATAATCTCTATTGTGTTCTATAATTTTGATTGTGATTTCCTGCATACATTCTTTGTGCAGACCGTTGAAGCATTGAACAAAATCCCAGATTTTTTATTTCATAATTTGATTTTTTATAGAATTTAAAATATTGGTGCAAGGTATCCTCATAGGGGGAGGATACTTGCACTACATGGGGAATTACACGGAATTAAATAAGAGGAATGAACGTGGAGCATAGTATTCATATAGTAAGGTTACTTTGCACCACATGGGGAATTACATGGAATTATATACAAGGAATGAACGTGTAGCGTAGTTTTCATATAGTATGGTTACTTTGGATCTTAATTAGTAGTACACAATATTTGGAACAAGTGAACTAATTTATTTATAATTTTAGTTTTAGTTTTATTACCAGATAAAAGTCACAATCAACAGATATTTTATAAGTTACGAAATTTTATTATACAAAAATTAATGATAATCAAACTCAACCATTTAACTCTGTTACATTAAAGTAACCGTGTTTACTTATTTGTTTTGGAGATTTAATGGACCCCTAGACACCGTCTCACTCAATGTTGCCACCTTTGCGATTTTGTCGCTAGATTTAGTGAATTTTGAAGCTCGAAAGCGATATTCTTAAATATATTATCTCTAAAAAAATATTTGGTGAATTTTAGTGATATTCAAGCTTCCATAGTTTCGAAAAACTTGATTGGAATTGGGGTGGGTAATGCCTCTGTCATGACTGGGATGAATAATTGCGTACATAATATATTGGAAACGGAATATGACTTACCCAATACAAGAATGCTGTTGGAATAAATACCTTTCTGGAGTTATCTGATTTAGCCATATCCTATAACTCTAACTCCGAATTCTGCAGTAGAAAGGATTTTCAGTACAATGAACATTTTTTTAAACAATTTTAGAAGTAGTATAGTTGTAATTACTCTTGATAGCATTTTTTTATAAGGAATCAGTTAAAATTGCGAAAAAAAACTGATTTGAGCTTCCGGCTGATGTGATTCCTGCATTTGGCAAAGATGATAAAGACTCTTTCAAATCTAACACTAACGATTCATCTCATCCTTCCAGACCTGCAAGTTTTAAATCTCCGAATATAGACCAAGATGATGGTGAAGAAATACTGATTTAAGAAAATGTATTTAGATTTTTAATACAATGTTATGATCAATTTAATTAAAATATTAATTATTAAAATATTTTATATTATTTACCTCACCATTTTCCTTTATTTTACTTAGTGATTTCTGGCGAATCTCTTAGTTCTAAATATCCCGCAATCTATTGAGTTTTGAGACCAAGTCTAGTGACTTTTGTTTTCATAAGGTGGCAACGCTGATCTCACTTGTAATTTAAAATGTCTACAGCAGTTGGCCATTGCCAGAATTTTTCTGTTTTTAGGATTGAAGATATCACTGCTCTGTCTTCAGTCAAATCAATGATCTTTCCTGGAAACTTCATTTTCCGGTTCTTAACTGAAAATAACAAACTCTCCATTTTCTTTTTTCACTGGTTGCCACCTCTGTTTACTCTCTGAACTTTCCTCATTTGTTTATTAATCAAAACCAGTGGATGAACTGGAATTGTGAAGCGACATGAGAGCGCCCATTTCCGACTCGTGCAAATCAATAGCACAATTTCTTTTATTTTTTTGGAGCATGGAGCTTATTTATTCCTCCTCTCTGCCGAAGTTTGTGCGACAACTTGAACTGGAACGTTGCTTTCATATGCGATGCTTTTTCCTGCTGGAACATTAATCTACCATCCAGGATTAGGCGGTGCAGTTCAGCCCCCCCCCCCCACGCTCGGGGAGCCTCCACGCTCAGGGGGCCCCTCGAGCGCAGCTAGCTGAGGGGGCTCCCTAGCACAGCTCAGGGGGCAAAGTGAGCGACCTTTTGTTTTAGCTGTACCAAGTCTCCTGACGGGTCCCTAAGGCACAGGGAGCCCCTCAGGAGACTTGATAGAGGTAAAAAAAAAAAAAAAAAAAAAAAAAAAAAAAAAAAAAAAAAAAAAAAAGTCGCCTATCTGGCCTGATGGCCTTTGAACCAAGGTACGCTTTAGCTCAGGGGGCCTTACCAGCAACTGAGGTCCCAAAATATTTTTTTTTGCATAGGGACCCCTCTTGACCTACCTACGCCACTGCTTCCGTCTCTTCGTGTGCGAGTTTTGTGAAGCTGTGATATCATTTCTTCTCTTGTTAGAAACTCTCAAAAACTGTTTTCAGTTCCTTCGTTTACTTCACAGCTATTTCCAGGAAGACGCTGTAGCAGCTCACTCACTTCACATATGGATGCCACATATGCGGAAACCTGATAGAAGATACTGCGTCCACTAGCTCTTTCAGGACCAGCACTTTGGATGCCAGCTTCACTTTCCTTGTAGCGACCCAATATTTTTCTCCATGTTGCCTCGAGAGGCCAGAAAAATGGCACGTCCAAAGATTGTGTCAAATGTGTGCTGTTTGGTGGTAAACATACTAAATTGCACAGATTGAGCACAATATCAGTAACGTATGAAAAATTATCTCCTGTGAGGATATATTTCCCTTCAAGTTTTCGGAATCTAGGAATCATCAGGCTTTGGAACCAATATTTAGATTCCAGCAGATTCTTTCCAAGTAGACCACAAATGTTGCGATCGGTAAACCATATAAGGAGGATGAGTTCACCAGTAGCTGAGCCACGCGTCATCATTGAAATATGGCCTAAGAGGCATTGCACGTGTTTTCTGGGTACTTTATTCCACATTTAGTTACAACTGTCTTGAAACCTGTGTCATCAGTGAGATTGCTCTCATCATAGTTCCAAATATTCTCAGGAGGAACCCCCATCAACTTTAATTTCACATATCTTTGTTATTGATGCTCTTGCTTTCTTAATGTTTGCAAAAAAACGCACCGTTACTTCCGGATTTCTTTTCAGAAAGCCCTTCATCCAATCATTCCCAGGAACATTGTTTGCTTCCTACTCTTCGCAGATAAGACTTAACAATACAACGTCGCTCAAATTCATCTACAGGGAATCGAAACTCACTCATGGTAATGGCACAGTCAGCAAATTCTTTTTCCTCTTCAGAACCGATCACTGATAGCTTCCCAGGTTTCAAAGAGCTTTGTTCTTTTAACTTATATATAATTGTTCTTCTAGGTATCCCAAAATGTCTTTCTGCAGCCCTTGTTGACATTCCATCCCCAATAACTTTTAAAAAATCTTCCTGGTGTATAATCTGCATATCGGCGAGCTCCAGGTTTGCTAACGTATTTTCTCGGCATGTTCGTTCTGTAAAGATCAAAACAAATAGCTTCCATCATATTTTTTACAATATCTTCAATTATGTGTTCTGTAGACCAAGTTAATAGTAATATTTTCTTGACAGGAATATGTGGGGGTTCTTTCTCTCTTCCAGCAGGCTAATGCAACTGATCTGGAAAGATGTTAACATTACAATAATAGAAACCCATTTATAAATATAATGAAGATAAACTGACGAAATACAGGTATACAAATTTAAGAGGTCTGATCCCAAACTAAGGTTTCTTCAGAAGGTGAGCAAACATATTCCTTTCAATTCAAAGACACAATCTGACATTCATAACATTGAAATGAAGAATGTGATCGAGCAGTTCTTTCAGTATAAAGGCAACCAAAAAAAGAAAGGTTTGGGTTTTCTAGTGTGAATATTTTTATCTTTTTTTGTTCATTGGTATACTAAGCTCTTTCCCTTCTGAAGACTTCTCAGCACATGGCACAAGCAAATCTAAGCATGATACTCCTTGTTAATCAAATTTTACCAAGGCCAACAAAATATGTATTTTTTCATATTGCATACTACTTGAATGCAAGTGCACCCACTGTTTTGAAATTATAACCTTGTATGTTAAAGCCAGTTTCCATTATTTTTTGTTCACAGAGACCAGTTTAGTTGGGCAGGTGCCAATGTCTGCATTAATTTTATACAATCATTAATCTATAGAATAAAATGTTTAAATTAATAACAATCATATCATTCATATGAGAACATAAGGGATGTAAAAATAAGAAAATAACTTTTTTACTTCTTTTATTGATTATAAAATAACACAGTTTTGTTTAATTTCTGTCTGATTTACATTTTCTGTTTTTCATTGTGTATTTTTGCAGCATGAGACATTCTCCCTCTGACAAACATACGGTATCAATCATTTTCTTTGTAAGCAGGATAATATGATTTTCAGGATAGACATTTTCAAACATGTGATCACTAAGATCAGTAAACAAATTATTAAAGTTACATCCCTGCAAAATAACTATTTTTAATTTTTCTTTTAAATCACCTTCATTACTTTCATATCACCATTGAATGAATTCATTCCTTATACATCTTTCAGCAATTTTGCATATATGTACAACACTTGCTAAGGGATAATGCAATCCCCCATTATCCTTAGCAGCAATACACAAAGCAGTAGAGGAAACATTCTTTCTGCAAACAGAGCAGATGTACAAATATTGCAAGAGAAAGTCTTTAAAACTTTCATGGCAACAAATCCTGAAATATAAACAATTACATTTTCAATATAATTGGAAAGATTTTCTGAAAGGGTATAATCTACAATATATTGCCATTTTATTAATCAACCTTGCTGGTCTTTCAACACTTTCATGTCCCCCAAGACATTCCTTGCCAATTTCATCATATGGCACAGATCCAACAAAACATAAACAGGATGTTTAAAAGATGATCTGAACTCATCTGCATTAAAATTACACCCTAACTGTCTTGCCATACTCAAGTTTGTGGAAAGTTCATCACATGTCACACATACAATATGAACTCTAACATCATCTAAAATTTTTAGTCTTTGCAGTATAATGTTGCATTTATCACTACTACTTATGCCATCCCCTAAAAAGTAACATATAGGGATTTTCCAAGAAGCATTAATAGCAACACACATCATCAGAATGCCTTTTCTGATGACCATCTCATTCAGTATTAAACCTCCATATATTTCATATTTACAAACAGAGGTAAACTGTTCAATATAAGCTAATGACTCTGCAGCAAAGCCTGGATTGCCATCAATCACATTGTACCATCTAGGAAGTGTAGATGGATGAGGTAAACAATTCTCAAATGATTCTCTGACAAATTTGTACGTTGCAGGTGAATGAAAATACAATGTCAAGGCGAATATTTTTAATTTGTTGCTGTAACCAGCATTTCTGTCAGATTTTGACAGAGCAACCAACTCTGTAAAAACACTAAAAAAAGAATTCTCTAAAATATGGTTCACATCTCCAGTAATTTGGCACTTTTCTTTTAACTCTTGCACCAACAGCAACATAGAATCAATTTTCTTGCACTTTGTTATGTTCTTGGCAACTTCCTTTTCATATTTGTTCTTGTACTTAACAATGCTGTATTTTTTACTCTCTATTACTGCTTCATATTTCACACATTTTACAGATTTTGCTATGTCATATGTACGGTAATGCTGCACATAGTACTCTTGATTCCTGACTTCATGACAAACATTTTCAGAAAGAACTGGGATATTTCTTTCCTTTGGAGGTGGTCTGGCAAGTCTTCTGAAAAATATTATACACTGTTGATAGTATAGTATAGCATGGTAGTAATAATTTACCCAAATATTTATTCACAGATAGTGTATTACTTCTACATATGGTGCAGCTAAAATAACAAAGCTTTGATACTAAGAATATTACAGCACTTTGCTTATACATTATTGCCAAGCTTGTAGTCCTTACCTTCGATATATTGTCTGGAAAGCGGAAAATTGTTGGCACTGCAGAAGGTTTCAGGATCTTTTTATTTCCGTTTTCCCAAAAACATTCTTTTTCAAAGTGTTGTGAATATATTACACCATGTTCTGAGGGAGTGAAACTGTCCCGGCGTATTTTAGCTAACCACTACCTCAATTGATTTAAATCTCGGAGCGGAAATCTGTATCGAAAGAAAATATTAAACACGGTCAAACCACATCCAGGCAATAAGATAGTAGAAGATTCCGTACTTATTTAAATGCATACTTACTTGTGAAATGATAAATTTGTGCCTCTTGTAGCATGGTTGGTGCAATTATATGCAGCGCAAGACTTAACCATGGTACAAAACACTTGGTAAGCCAAAAAATACGAATACTCGATCGCGACAACACGTATCAACTGTACAAACGTAAACACTGAAAGCTACTAGTTGCCACCAAAATGGCGACAGGCGCGTCGTTCAATTTGCGAAGGAACACTAGCGCCGATGGAGTGATGGAATGATCGTGTATGTGCTACGCTTTTGGACGTCATCCGCATGGATGTCATCCATACGGATGACATCCAAATGGAGCGATCGTGTATGGCCACCTTTACTTTACCCGTCAGAGTCCGCCAAATGTGATTCGGAATGTGGTGCAAAGTATGCCCTCCAGGCGCAAAGTAACCCCTCCTTACGGTACGTTAATACTACACCCATCATCTGAAACTAGGAATTTTGCGGCTCTATCAACTGACAATGAAATCACAGACAAATTCGTATGAGGGATGATTGAAATGAAGTATAATAGTTTTAAAAAATAAATGATTTTATAGCCAATGAGGAATAACTGACCAAATAAATTACGCGGTGAGACAAGACGTGTGGCAGAGAGACCACAATTCACCGCGCGAAACAGCTGACGAGCCAGAATTAGGTCACTGCGTGATACGGCGCCGAGGAAGTGGGAACAACGAAACAGAGAAAAACGGCGCAACATTTCAGCATGGAAGAAGGAAATATATGGAGACGACGCAAGAGATCTTTACCACGCATTGAAGTGAAGCAGGGCGGAGGAGGAGTGGGGGGGCATGGCCGGAGTGGAGGGAGCATGGCCGCTTCCATACAGACACGGGGAATATGTACAAAAACCTCAAGGGGACTCTAGGATAAAGGTGACGCCGATATCTGTGATGGATTATTATGTAACTCGATATGACAAATAAAAAATTAAGAATACAATTTTTTGATATTCTGCTTAGTTTTCGAGATATTCTGTCCCAAATGTGAAATGGTTTTGGTTGAAATTCAGAAGAAAAAATTGGTTAAAGTCAAATTTGATGATGGATTCTTATTTAAAAAGACGAGAAAATTAAAAATAAAGAATAAAAATTTTCGATATCTCACCTAGTTCTAGAGATATATTGTATCAAAAGTGAGGATTCTTGAGTTGAAATGGAGAAGAAACATTTCGCAAAAGTCAAATTTAATGATCGATTCTTATGTAACACGACGAGACAAATCGAAAATAAAGAATAAAATTTTTCGATATCTTGCTTAGTTTTCGGGATATACTGGGAACATCGCAATGTTTGGAAGCGCAATACCGCTGCTGCCGCCATGCGGGAGAGTTTAGTGCCTGCTTCACCGATTTAACGTCACTTCTCCTCCATATATTTCCTTCCTCCATGCATTTCAGTCACTCGTAGTACCAGCGTTGGCGAACACATTACGAACTTCGTTCCAATTCTTTAAATTATCTCTTACGTGATTGTAACCATCCACAATCAAAGAAATTTAGTGTGTGACCAAATATAAATGAGAATTACTTGCACTAAAACCCTTTCTTGAAGACGACTATTAACACTAAAAGAATTTGATAGAAGTCACAGAACGATTTTTATAATAACTGGCCTAAACAGGTACAGTATGTGTTATTAGGAACAGTGGAAAGCGTAGTATCTGTTTTGTTGCTGCAGTCGGATGCGGAGTGTCTTATATCACATTGAGACTGCGTAAGACAATGCGAGCTGAGCTAGTCATGGCTGAGCCTCACGAGAACACTGTGGGAACAAATTGTTTCAGTTTATCTTTTCTTCTGATATCTTTCATTCGAAGCAGCCCAATGGCTTAATCTAACATGGCGTCTGTAAACCACGTGGCTCCATGTTGTCCTCCTGAAAACTCCCCCCCTCCACGTAGCCCGACGTGGCTTTTGCCTCTACCCTCCCCTTCACGTAGCACCTAGCTTTTTCCCTATTGATTCCAGAAGATATTTTGTACTGTTTTCTGTTGTCAGACTATTATAAAGTATCTACACACAGAGATAATATATTAATTGATTGAAATAAATATTCACATGCTGCTTATTGTGTACCTTATTTTAACTGTGAAAAATAATGTTAGTGAAAAGCTACATGGCTTGCCTCTGTAGCCCCCCCCCCCCTCTCCCGCGTAGCCCAGCGTAGCTTTCCAGCCAACAGCTCCTCCCCTAGACCGAGCCACGTAGTATATGGACGCTCCCTAACTAGTACGCGGTGAATGTTGCACACGTTGAGTTACAAGTTCCGGAAATTCCAAAGGATCTGCAGAGCTGGTCAATAGGAGGCACAATGCACTCTCACCAGAGGGAGAGCGGATAAAAACACTGTCGCATATGCGATGCTGGGGCAGACACTACTAACTGTACAAACACAATAACACGAAACATCAGCACTAAACTTTACAAATGTATGATATCTCCAATCATTTAAAAAAAACACTAAAGTACTGATACCCGACAAGCCCTTCTCACTCGAATCTCTAGCATCGCCAAGCAATGCGAACTTCAACCAAGAACATAAAGCACAACGCGAGAGGATATCTGCGCGAAATGCATTTCACATTCAGAGAAATAACCTTAGTACGGGTACAGCAACAACGCTCCAGGATAACAGTTAACAGCATTACGTCGAGGTAAGGAATTCCACTATGAATTTTTAAATGAAGCATTCGCCTGGAGTGATTTGGGGAAACTGTGGAAAACCCAAGTCTGGATTCCCGAACGGGGATTCGAACCCGCGTCCTCCTGAATGCGAGGCCAGAGCGTTAACCGCTCATCCATCACGCTCAGCAACAACAAAATCGCTGAATGTTGTGTATACAGTAATACCGAAACGAAAAGTAAAGCTTGTTAACATTACGAAAGTTACAGGCCAACGAAAATAATGTATAACACGGAAGTGAGATCCTTTCTCCGTCATTTCCTTAAATTAACAATTCTCGTCTGACGAAAGAACTGCACTCCACTATAACTACCACAATTTCGAACTGTGCATTACAGTACCCGTGACAGAGCGGTAACGTTGTCGTCCTCTTTGGGAGGACGCGGGTTTGGATCCCCGTCCAGGCATCCAGATTTGAGTTTTCCATGTTTTCCACATATCACTCCAGGCGAATGCCGAGATGCTTCCTTCAAAAGGCCATGGCAGAATTCCGTCCCGTTCCTTGTCTACAGCCCTATGACGCCACTATTGTCCTCCACGCTCGATAAGCAAAAATAAAAATAAAAAACCTCTTATTTTTGGATACATGACATCAATACAGACACAGAACAAGGGGTTGATTTTCATCGGTTAGTGCAAGAATTACGAAAAGATTCCAGACGTTGTAATATGTATTTTTCCGAATGAATAAGGAAGGATTTTTTATTTTTTTTTATTTTTTTTTTACGGTTGTTTATTAGAAGCGACAGAAAGAGACTGCATACTCAACTTCCAAGAATTGTTACTAAATAAAGCCTATCACTGCATGTTTTGTTTTAAATCCGAGAGATATAGGATTAAAATGTTTATTTTATGCATTCCTCTTACCCCTTCGTTAACTTCAAAGACACAGAATTCGCGTTATTTATGTTAGAAATATTGCATCAGTTGAATACCAACTGAGAAGTGAACTGTGCAACGTCAACAGAAAAAATTAACGAAATTGTAAACACGTGACATATTCAATTCGTTCTCCGTTCCCTCCCAAGCAGCTTATCTTACATACTCGTAGACCCTGATAGTCAGGTGTTCTGTGGTTGTATAAAAATAGTCCTCACCACAAGCTGTCACTCGATTTCTGACATATGAGTCTAGGAAATTTTTTTCTTGGTTAAAGAGGTCAGGGATTGTAATAAATTACCAAGGAAATTGATGAATAATTTAATAAAAACGCTGAAAAAATTTGAAACTAATATTCGCAGTACAAGTACACGAAAAGGGAAAATGAGTTTACAGCAAAATTCCACCAGAACCTGCAATTAAGTCGAATTATTTTTTTTGTTTAAATCGTATTAACTAACTTCTCCTATAAACAACTCGGCCATTATTTAAAATAAGTGAGGAAACATGTGAAGGAGAAAAGATAACGGAGACATCACGTGACTACAGAATACGTGGGCAAACGCGACGGCACTAGTGTGCACGTGACTCGTAAGACAGTAAACAACTCACGTCTATCACGTGATATCACGTAACACAACGTGACGTGACGCAGTGTGGCCCTGCATTAGTCTTTAAAGTTGGTCACTGTGTTTGCACCACAAATTAATTTGCAAATTCTGTCAAATATCTAGTTTTATTTCTGCAGTGAGTTTCTATTACGAACTGAAACATGGAAATCGCGAGAAGTATTAGGGATGCGACGCTTCTTATCTCCCTGTCTGCTTCATAACGTATTGGTGGACCTGATCTAATGAGGCAGCCAAGTGTGGCCATCTGTTCGCGAAACATATAACTTCTGTGTCGTGAGTTTATCTTGTTAGTGTAGTGTATCATTTATGAGGGGGAGTTTGCGACCAACCCAGCATTCGACTAGGACACATCATTTCGACTGTAGGCAGCAAAAAACAATCTCGTATTACAGAATTTATTATAAGGAAAAACTAAGCGTAGTATTCCACAAAGACATAATGGGAAGACATTCAATAAGTCATGCGCATGCTACGGAAAACCTTCTGATAACAGCTGCTGTGGAAAGCCATCTAATGACCATTGCTATTCGTTATTCTTATGAATTCTTATGATTCTAATGACGGTCTACTATCACAAGTTATATTTTTTGCAGATGACATAATATCATATAACAGTATAAAAACGATACAAAGACAGTGAACAGCTGCAGGGTGATCTGGACCAAATATCAAGCTGGGTGTGTCAACATGGGAAGAAGATAAATGCAAAGAAGAGCCACAGTACACAGATAAAAACCTAAAGGTTAATTATGATTATGAAGTGGGGAAGAAGCTGCACATTTAAACTCAAAATGTAAATCCCGTGGCATGACAACGTTTTATTCATATTCAACGCCAAGAAAATCTCCAGCCTTAGAATTTTCGACTCTATTTCACAATCATCCTTTAATCACCGGCACTATTTTCTTGATTTTCCAGTCCTATGGTATGCAGCAAGTATCAAGACTCAATTTAAATAATAATTCGGGATAAGGTGCAATATCAGGTCCTGCTAACTTAAAGACGTCTGTAGTAGTATTATATACACCAGCCCCTTTATGTTTTTTCAGCTTTATTAGTTCTTTCATGGTATCATCAGGACGAATTTAAAATTTTTTGGTCTCCTCATTTGTAATTGTGTTGTTTAGCTCGTTATCCGATTTAGACTTTCCCGTTTCTGATTCATTGTCCCTAATGGTCTCACTAAACCAGTTTTTTAAAATCTTTCCCTTTTTAAAATTATTAGTAACTTCTTCTCCATCCTTATGCATAAGCGCCTTCCTTTTCCGTTTCATCCGAAGTATCTCGCGTGTATCCTACTAACTGAGATTAGCATTGAAATCATTGACTAAAGCCATGCAGCCTACTTGAATACTGGTAGAGCTTATGTTGCTCAAAGATACCTCTGATGTGGTTACATGCCAATCTCTCCATTAGTTTACTTGCAACTGATGTTAAAATTAATGGGCCGTAATTTTCGACATTATTTGTTATCCCTCCATTATGGAGCGGTACTACTATCACACTATTCCAGTCATCTGGTAAGCAGCAAATATCAGGACTCAATTTAATTAACATTTCAAGATAAGGTACAGTGTCACATCCTGTTATCTTTTAAACATCATTAGTATTATTATTAATACCAGTGGCCTTGTGGATTTTTAGGTTTTTTAGTTCCTTAATTACATCCATAGGATAAATTTCAAAATTTTCTTATTTTTAATTGTGTGGGTAGGCTCGTTACAGTGTTTTTTAGATAGCAGTAGAAATTTCTGTTTGCATCAATCAGTGATCCCTTGGAACAATAATATTTTGCATCTTCGACACCTTGTTTGCCATTAATATTTGCTTCTTTTGTTGGTAAGGTGCCACCAGAGATTCTAAGTAATTGGATTACAAAACTTTGGTCGGACAATTGCTTGAATATGGTGGCGTAGTTTGGGACTCACTTTTTGAGTATTAAATACAGGAGTTGGTGCGCGTGCAAAGTAAGCAAATAGCTTTGTTTGCGGACGCAGTCAGTAACTGTTATGATAAAAGAACAGGTTTGGGAGTCATAGAAAAACAGGAAGATGATTAATGCATTTGTTGGTGATGGTGATTGGATGGATAGGCTCGAATAATTACGAGTAGTGCATGGAAAGGAAAGGATATCCATAGGAACTGGACTATCACTCGATGTCATGCCTAAGGGATTGTAGGTACAGTGTCAGGGACTGTAATGAGTTAGAATGAGAAGTGATGAATAGTTTATTAAAAGGCCGGAGGGTTATAAATTCGTAATTGGAAAAAGTGTATGAGTGAAGGAATTTAATCTTGAAAATATATCAGTTAGCATAAATAATAATAACAATATAAAAATAATTGCATTGTGTATTGTAATTACCACTGGAGCAAGCTGTCCATCACAAATAAATTAAATTCATTTCAACTGAACTCAAGCAACAACAAAAAAAATCTAAAATGTTATTTTATAGTTCATCACAGAAAGGATAAAGTGTGAGAGACTGTATGCTGTGTGTATATCATAGGCGCCGGCAGCGTTACTTTAAGGGAGGTGGATCAGTATCTTTTTTATACTGTATATATAACATTTATTACTTATTAACTAAGGATACTGAATTTATTCACAAGGACAACAACCTAGGCACCCTAAGTTATTATTCAAACAGTGAATTTCAGAATAAAAACTTTGTTTCTTAATCTTTTTCTGTGTCTTTTCTTTCATAGCAGGGCGGTGGACCACTTGCACCCCCCTACCGGCGCCCATGGTGTATGTGTGTGTGTGCGTGTGTTTCTTTCTGCGTACAGACTATTATTGACTTATCCCATATCATTTGCATTTTGTACTAAATATATTGTATTGTATTGTATATTTATTGTATGAACTACAGAGAACATCTGCAGCATTACAAAGACAATCAAAATGAATACATCAATGAATTATAACTATTCCAAATTTATATCATATTAGCTGCTACCTCATAAAAATCTTCAATTTTGTATAATCAGTTATTAACATGTAATTTTTTAATTACCTTCCTATACATTTTATTTGGAAGTAATCTTATTTTCATTGGTATGGCATTGGAAAACTTGATGGATACATAGTAGAAAGTTTTTTGAGTGTAACTATACACCCACACCTGACGAAAACTATGTCATCTCTATTTCTAGTACTGTAAGTATAACTCACACCTAACAGTTCATATTTGTCATAGTTCTCCTTAATATACATTAAGCACTGAAAGGTAAATATAGCTGGTAGAGTCATTATACCAAAATGAAGAAAAATATTTTTACAGTGACTGTGTGAATGAAGGTTACCTATAATTCTCACTGTTTTTTTTCTGAAGTCTGAATAACCTTAGAGCAGAGGACTGATGTGCCCACAGTATTGCCCATATGATAAATGACTATGAATTTGAGCATAATAGATCATTCTTAATGTATCTTTGGCCTCACCCTAGACCTCAGTCTTCTTAGCATATAGATCCCTTGGCACAATTTATTCCAACTTAAACAGCAGTCTATAGAGAAACCAAGAAACTTAACATAATTAACACCATTCATATGGTTGCTATCATCTTTAATATGACTTATTTCTATATTCTGTATTTTATCTCTATTTAGACACAGCAGATTAGCAGTGCACCAGTCAACAACTCCAGAAACATTTTTTGTCGCCGACTTCATATTTTCAGATGAATTGGCACTAAAACTTACATTCAGATCATCAGCAAAGAGATAGCTATCAGCACATGGATCCAAGATAATTTTAGGTACAATCATTCACATAGTAAAGGGCCTAGAATTGAACCCTGAGGGACCCCATGATCCACTGGTAAGAAATCTGATTCACAATTATTGAACACAACTTTTCTGATATCTGCCTCTCAAGTAAGACTGATCACAGTAAGGGCATTTTCTTGAAAACCGTAATACCTCACATAATCCAGCATTACAGTATGAGATACAGTATCAAAAGCCTTTGACAAGTCATACAATCTTGCGGCCATAGGATTCTTTTTATCAACATTGTTCAAGCAGTTGCTTATAAATGAAATGACAGCTCTAACAGTTCCTAATCCAGAACGAAAGCTGAATTGTGATTCACTAAACAGATTATTTTGTTCAAAGTAATTAATAATTTGCCTATAGATAATAGCTTCTAAGCCCTTAGAGATCACTGGGACAATACTAATTGGTCTGTAGCTATTTAGTTCCAATTTGTCACCTTTCTTGTATACCGGAATTACTTTTACCATCTTGAGATCAGCTGGAAATTCATTATTCAGAATGCAGGTGTTAACAAGATTAGTTAAGGCTTCTTGGACAAATGCGGACTCCATCTTTAAGAAATGTGGACTTAGTCCATATACATCTGTGCACTTACTGCTTTTCATATATGCCATTACTTCCCCCACATCTTCAGTTCTGACCAAATTAAAACTAAATTGACACTGAGGTCTTGGTTACTTTCTTAAATACATTTCAGAACTCACTAGACGTGGTTGTGATACCACCTGATCTATTATTTCCTGAACTTTATCAATAAAGAATGAATTAAAATCAAATACTGATAAGTTACTATCAATACCCATCTTTTCCCACTCCCTTGAGTCTCTTTTCTTATAACATCCCACATGGCCTTGCACTAATTAGGGGCATTGTTTATGAACTCATCATTCTTTTTCTTTCTCGTTTCCTTAACTACTCAAATCATGGATTTCTTACATTTTCTATACAAAACCTTGATTTCAACAGATCCTGTCATTAAATAGTTGTCATAGTAAAACTTACACCTTCTTTTCAAAATGTCAATTTCCTTACTTTTAACCTTCACTGACTTAAGCATTGTTGATTTCTTTGGTGAGTTTCTAAACGGAAATGCAGAGTTAACTAAACTGACAATTTTAGATAACAAGATCTGAGATTTTTCAGCAACAGTATTACAGGCATACACACACGTGGTGCCAATCAGTGATAGAGAGGCCTTGAACAAACTTCGATATGTTGAAATTGTTAATTATTCTTACTTTATGTAGGTTTTCATCCCTCTCCAAATGATATATACATTTACTTACAACAGACCACAGTGGCGAATATAGAATATATTTTCTGGGGGGCCAAGATTAATGTAAGGTTAGGTTAAGTAATTTTAAGTAGACACCCCATAATACTTTATATCAGTTTTGCTGCTCATATTCAGAGGGTAATTTGCGCTGCATGCCCCTTTTACTTTACAGAGATCACATTTATTTATTGTTCACATTAAATAATAAAAAATATATCAATTTTTATACAAACCAAATGATGAAAAGATCTCAGTTACTATTATTTCAAACATTGGTCAAGATTTTAATAATGTCTCATCTGTAAACACGTATCCGAACTAAAAGAGTCAAATACGCGATTTTTATTATCGTGTTTGGAGGGCTTCTAGCTATACATAATGTTTTGTTTTGTGATGGATGTATAAATTGCCAAGACCCCTATTTTTTTTCTTTTTATATACACATGCATATATGTGTTTTATTAACTATCATTCAAGTAACTGTTTTGAGTATCATTTTGGAGAGGCCTTAAAAGAAGGTTTGATAAATACAATGTCAATGAAAATGCAACGAACTTTGTTTTATTAATCGTTTATCCAACTGACAATAAAAAGAATACAATAAAAGAGGAACAAAACTAACAAAAAGGAACTTCAATTTTTACATATATCAATAATCACAAAACAAAGTCTAGGTTTCTTGGTGCACTTGCAAACTTATCAAGAACTTCATCATCACTAACTATATAGTCTCTGTGGATAGAAATAAAGCAAGTCCGTTAAGCCTACTTTCAGATGTGCTGTTCCTCAGGTAAGTCTTCAGTCTTCTCAGGCTGGAGAAAGTTCTCTCTACGGTTGCGACAGAAACAGGAAGAACTGCGAGTATTTCAGAAGGGTATAATGTTCGGGAAAAAAGTCTTGTCACATGTTTCGAGAGAACTTATAGCCGTTTTTGGAAGGTTTGAAGGATTTTCCTGACTCCACTTTTCTTTCCATAACATAAACTCCCTTCGCACAATCTCTTTATGA
>JARYHS010005757.1:0-26232 GCA_031002005.1 Vandiemenella viatica
AAATTCCTAGTAGTCGCAATTGAATTCCCTGATTATTTTCGAAATTACCTGAATTCCCTGATATTTCCATGAAATTTCCCGGTTACATGAAATTCCCTGATAATTCCCGGTATTCCCGGTTTTCCCGGTTTGTGGCCACCCTGTACATCTCTCGCCGGCTGTATAGTGGCCAGCGAAAAGGAATTTAAAAATATAAAAATTAAAAACAGTGCACATGGATGAGTAGCTGTAAAGGGGCCACCCATCCATCTTAGAACTAGGCCGATCTGCCTAAAATTTTAGGCACTAGACCGGCCAATACGCAAAATTTTAAAATACACGCCACACTGCTGGTCTCATTGTTTAAAATAAGGGCCAGATCGTTCGCCAGGCCAACGTCTGCCCTTAAGTCTAAAAACAAAGCACAATCAACTAAAATGTGGCGCACCGTCAGAGGTACGCCACAAGCATCACATTCCGGAGGGTCCTCCCGGCGGAGGAGAAAGCTGTGTGTCAGAGGACAGTGCCCTATACGGAGGCGAGTCAGGAGAACCTCATCCCTCCTCGCCCGCTGGAAGGAGCTGCTCCACGGCTGAACGGTCGGTTTGACCAGCCGGAGCTTATTATGCTCAACTTCCAGCCACTGCCTCTGCCAAACATCAAAAACAAATCTCTTCGCCGCCGAGGCAAGGTCAGACTTTGGGACCGGATCAAAGTCAATTCTGACCTTGTTGCAGGCTAACTTGGCAGCTTCATCAGCTGCCTCGTTCCCCCTGATTCCCACATGACCAGGTACCCAGCAGAATACGACCTCCTTTCCAGAAGATTGGAGGGATCGGAGGGTGTCCTGTATGTCCTGGATAAGACGATCTGCTGGGTACATGCTTCCCATGGCCTGGATGCAGCTGAGGGAATCACAGCATATGATGTACTTCATGCTGCGACTTACTTTCATATGCTGGAGCGACTTTAACAAAGCGTAACACTCTGCAGTGTACACGCTGATCTTCTTCGTGGTGCCATCTTCTTTTGTCCGGTTGGTTGCATGCTCCTGTTAGAGAAATCTGCCTGAAACAAGCGCGAATTTCACTGTGATTCCAGTAACTGCAACAGGTATTGTAACAGATTTGTTTTACTAAGCTGTTGCAGAGCATAGAGGAATATCAGTTAGCAACTTGTCTCTGACGAAATGGGTTTCCATCGTGTTGGACCTGATTGTTAATGGTTACAGAAGGAATTACTGTAAAATAATGAGTACTGATAAATGCGATAACGGTAAGGGACCGATGGATACAATGACAGGTACGAAGACATACTCAAGTACCTGAACGAATTTCAAGGCAAAACTCTTACAGACACTAGGATGAGAGAGCTCAAAGATAAGTTAGCCTCATCATACCAGGAGGGGAGGGTTAACGAGCTTGAAAAGGACAATGACCGAATAAGGCAAGATATGGAGAACAAAATAACTGCACAGCCTATAGCAAGCTACGCCACAGTGGCCGCATCAAATGCTAGGAAACTAAAGCAAGTTCAAATAGGGAAACCCTCGAATACTTCCGTGGTTTTCATTACCCCAAAGAAGGGGGAAATCCCGAAACAAGTAGCAGAAAAAGTAACTGAGATTTTAAAACCCCAACAGGAGAAAATTAAAATAAGCCGAATAAAGACAACAAATAAAACAGTTATTTTAGAAACAAACAGTGATCTTGATGCTAGGAAAGTAATAGAAAATAAAGTGTTTGCGGAGGAAGTGAAGTGTGAGTTACCGAAAAAGAGAAGACCTCTAGTAATTTTGTATGATGTTCCAATATAGATCGAACCGGAAAAATTATTTGAAATAACCTATGAGCAAAATTACGAGGGACAAATAAGCAAGGAGGAATTTGCGGAAGGATTCAAACTGAGATTCAAAACTGGGCCCAGGAACAAGGAAACGGTACATCAAGTCTTGGAAGTAAGTGCAAAAGATCAGTACACAGTGTATTAAAATGTGGCGTACCGGTGAAAGGAACGCCACAAGGATCACATTCCGGTGGGTCCTCCCGGCGGAGAACAAAGTTGTGTGTTAGAGGACAGTGTCCTATTCGGAGGCGAGTAAGGAGAACCTCATCCCTCCTCGCCCGCTGGAAAGAACTGCTCCACGGCTGAACGGTCAATTTGACCAGCCGGAGCTTATTATGCTCTACCTCCCAGTCACTGCCTCTGCCAAATGTCAAGAACAAATCTTTTCCCCGCCAAGGCAAGGTCAGACTTGGGACCGGATCAAAGTCAACACTGACCTTGTTGCAGGCTAACTTGGCAGCTTCATCAGCTGCCTCGTTCCACCTGATTCCCACGTGGCCAGGTACCCAGCAGAATAAGACCTCCTTCCCAGAAGATTGGAGGGATCGGAGGGTGTCCTGTAGGTCTTGGACAAGACAATCTGCTGGGTACATGCTTCCCAATGCCTGGATGCAACTGAGGGAATCACAGCATATGATATATTTTTGGCCCCTACTTACTTTCATATGCTGGAGCGACTATAACAAGGCATAACACTCTGCAGTGTATACGCTGCACATGCTATTTAGCTTGAAGGTGTAAGTCGCTCGAGGGAACACTACTGACCAACCTACTTCGTTAGCCTGCTTAGACCCATCTGTATACACCGGGGAAAAATCGTGAAACTGATTTAAAACATCACTAAAAAGACTGATAAATACCCTGTCAGCGGTAAAACAGCTTATTGTACCGTGACAGGTCTAAAATCATTCTGGGCCTCTTTAACACGTTGACTGCCACGGCAATTTTCACAAATCTGGCCAAAAATGACATTTTGGTTTAATCACATTATATTGTTAAAAACTCTAATTCTAGTGCATTGTTATCATCAAAAAGCATAAAAAATGTTTTTTTTTTTAAAAAAAAGCTCTTACGAGTTATCTCGTAGTTGGCTTCTGTAACAGAAATCTCTTCGCGGAAGCCAACTACGAGTTAACTCGCACCCAGACACGCTTTGACCTATCGCTTCTCTAAAGCTGAATTATTGATACGCGTCCATATTCGTTACTAGTATCTCAGAAATTGTTGAGTGCATCAACATTTACGCCTTTCTTGAGTGTTTTGTTTTATAATTATTGGTATAATTGAATTATCAAGAACCCAATATGGATAAGAAAAGACCACTGACTCAAAATGAAATTGAGTACTACGTAAATCTAAGTGATTCAGAATTTGACGGGATTTTTGACGAGGATGGTAATGACAGTAGCGATTATGAACCTTCTGAGAATTCAAGTGATAGTGAAGATGAAGTCGTCTCCGAACCTGAAGTTGATCCCGAATTTGAAGAAAATGATGATGATTCCCAAGCAACAATATCAAATGCGAATGATAATTTGTGGACAGAAATTCAGCAAAATCCTGAATTATTTATTTTCCAAGAAAATGTTGGTGTGAAATTGGATACGACAAATTTTACAGTACAAACGCTGGTGGACTTATTTTTTTCGGATGAATTTCTTGCATTACTGGTGGAACAAACTAATTTATATGCTGCGCAAGAAATTGAAACACGTAAAGAAATGAAAAATCTTATAGGTTATCAAAGTGGCAAGACGTCAGTACTGCAGAGATGAAGGTTTTTTTTGGGACTTTTGTTGCAAATGGGACCTTGTACTTTTCCATCAATTGAACATTACTGGAGCACTAACAAGCTATATAATGTAAACTTTTGGCGCTCACATATGAGTCGAAATCGATTCCAGTTGTTACTTCGTTATTTTCATTGGTTGATAACTCAATACCATCTGCCGACAGATTACACAAGGTGAGACCAATTCTAAATCATTTCAATAATATTATGCGTGGAAACTATGTACCAGATAAAAATATTTGTATTGACGAATCTATGATGCTATGGCGGGGTAGATTGGTTTTCCGCCAATATATAAAAAATAAAAAACACAAATATGGTATCAAACTGTATGAACTATGTGAGTCCGACGGTCTTGTAATGAAAATAAAGATTTACAGCGGAAAATCTGTGGAAACTGATAAAAATGTAGGTCACACTACTGATGTTGTTTTACATTTACTTGAGGACTATCTCGATAAAGGATACACGGTTTACATGGATAATTTTTATAATTCTGTTGCTCTTACAAAACTGCTAAATACACGAAAAACTTATGTGTGCGGAACCCTACGAAATAACAGAAAAGGAAACCCCAGAGATGTGGTAAATCGTAAACTGAAAAAAGGGGAGTGTATCTGGCAGCAAAATGGTCCTGTTACTGTATGTAAATGGAAAGACAAACGAGATGTCCTTAGCATTTCAAACATGCATGCTGTTGAAATGGTAGAGGTGCCCAATCGCAATGGAAAAATTACTATGAAACCGAATATAATTCGAGATTACAATAATGGAATGTCTGGCATTGACCGATCAGATCAAATGCTTTCGTACTACTCATCCCTAAGAAAGACTATTAGATGGCCCAAAAAGGTTTCATTACATATTATAGAGATATATATACACAATGCTCATAAAATTTTTCAAAAAGTAACTTCTTCTAAAATAAAACTGATAAAGTTCAGAGAAGAATTCGTCGTCGCGTTGATTGGAGAAGAGATTGAACCAGTTTCGAAAAAAAAAATTGCAAGAGCTCCACAATTTAGAGTGTCTACCACCTACTGAGAAAAACAGCGTCCGACAAAGCCATGTCGTATATGTACCCAACCAAAAAAACGCCGAGAAACGCGTTATTTCTGCCCAATCTGTAAAGAGAAGCCAGCCCTCTGCGTGGAAGATTGTTTTAAGAAGTTCCACAAACAATAAATATTACTTTATTTCTTGAATTTGAAATAATTTATATAATTATAATTTTTGTTCGTTTTTTAATAAATTTTCTGTTCATGCAAGCCAGCATTGATTTTTTGTTCTTTTCCCAGAAGCCATCTATCGATATTAGCACTAATATATTACGAGTTTAATCGTAGCTGTACAAAAATGGCAAGTAAACACTGGACGAGATAACTCGTAGTTGGCGTCCTAGAAGAGAACACAACCTACGAGTTATCTCGTAGTTGGCAGTCAACGTGTTAAAAGCCAGGGAGGAGATTTGCTCCAACCCTGGTGAATAAGAGAGGGCATCTCAAACGCATATTCCTCTAAACGGTCTAGTTGCTCTTTGGCGGCTGGTGTAAAACCGTTCATAATTAGGGTGAATAACTACGTCGTAAACGGGACTGCCAGGAGTTGCGGCAATATGCATGTAGTGTCGCACCATGAGGAGACGCCGTCGGATGGAGAGCGGCGGCTCG
Organism: Vandiemenella viatica; assembly: GCA_031002005.1. NCBI lineage: Eukaryota > Metazoa > Arthropoda > Insecta > Orthoptera > Morabidae > Vandiemenella > Vandiemenella viatica. The sequence goes on from JARYHS010005757.1 coordinate 5,287, forward strand.
CCAGATTCAGCACAAATGCTGGGTATAGGACTGGTGCGGTATGCACCTGTGGCGAGACGAATTCCTGCATGGTGGACACTATCCAGTATACGGAGATAACTGTACTGTGCCGAACCGTAGACAATACAACCGTATTCCAACCGCGACCGTACAAAGGTTCTATAAAACTGTAGCAGGCAGGAACGGTTAGGGACTGTGCACAAACTACGTGGCTCGGTCAAGGGGGGTAGGGGTTGGCTGGAAGGCTACGCTAGGCTACGTGGGGGGAGGGGGGTTTCCGAGCCAGGCCACGTAGCTTTCCTTTCATAACATTTTTCACAATTAAAATGAGGAATAGAACTCACAACAGAATGCGAATATTTATTTCACTCAGTTAATTATCTCCGTATGTAATTTACAATAGTCTGACAAGAGAAAACAGTACAAAATGTCTTCTGGAATCTAAAGGGAAAAAAGCTACGTGCTACGTGGGGGAGGGGGGCGGGTAGAGGCAAAAGCCACGTAGGGCTACGTGGGGGGAGGGGGGTTCACGTGAGCCCAAAATGGAGCTACGTGGTTTATGCACGCTCCCTTAGCGCCCCACGACCTGCCACACAGACACTTTAAAACATTAAGGGCTTTCAGGGCTCTGGCTTTAACATCTTTGAGATGTGGCAGCCAAGTAAGCTTACTGTCGTAAATGAGGCGCAGAAATCTAACAGTTTCACTAAACCTTAAAACGGTGTTCCTCACGATGAGATGAGGTTCTGCTAAAAGACTTCAACGGCGACTAATAAGTACACACTGGGTTTTCTCAGCAGAGAAACGGAAGCCAGTGTGTACTGACGATTCGTCCAGCCTGTTCAGTGCAAGTAGCAGCTGTCGTTCAGCGCTTCTCAGGCTAGACGACGCAATAAAAATTAAAAAGTCGCCAACGTATAAGGAGTACCGGATGGGCCACCTTATAACGAATGAAATGCTATTTATTGCTATGGCAAAAAGTGTGACACTTAAAAGTGACCCTTGAGGAACACCGTTTTGCTGAATAAAAAGATCTGACACTTCACTACCGACTCGGTACCGGAAGCAATGACCACATAAAAATGATTTAAAAAAAACGGGGCAGGTTACCCCTGAAACCCCAATCATGTAATTGTTTTAAAATAACATGCCTCCAGGTAGTATCGTAGGCATTTTCAATATCAAAAAAGACACCCACAAGATGTTGGCTGCGGATAAACGCATCTTGTACTGCCGCCTCCAGCAGGTTGAGGTTGTCCAAGGTGGAATGGGACTTTCTGAATTCGCACTGAAAACGGTTCAACATATTGCGGGATTCTAGACACCAGACGAGGCGGCGATTTACCATTGTCTTTCCCACGCAGCTCGTAAGGGAAATGCTACGATAGCTACCTGGCAACAACTTATCCTTACCAGGCTTTAAAATAGGGATAAGTATGGCTTCTTTCCACGAGTCGGGGAAGTGTCCTCCGGTCCAAATATGATTAAAATATCTAAAAGGTACTCTTTAGCATCTTCAGTAAGATGCCTCAGCATCTGGTACTGGATCATATCAGACCCTGGGGCGGTGTCGTTAGCGCTGTTTAAGGCCGACACCAGCTCCCAAGATACAAATGGGCTGTTATATGCCTCTGTATCCGACGAATCGAAGCACAGCACACACCTCCCGGAAGCAATCCTACGTTGCTTGAACCAAGGATCGAAATTGGCAGAGGAGGTGATGGCAGAAAAGTTCTCTGCCAACAACTGAGCTATCCTTCGTTCGTCAGTAACTACACGTCCCTGATCCAGTAACCCAGCTACTGGTGTGCGAGAGTACCTTCCAGATATACGGCGGATTGACTCCCATACTTTTGATGAAGTTGTGGAACGATTGATAGTGCTCACAAAGTTCTGCCATGACCTTTTCTTGCTCTCCTTAATAACTCGACGCGCCTTAGCTCTGGCAATAAGGAACACTGCCAGGTTGTCAGGTTTTGGGTACAACCTAAAGCGACGCAACAACCGAATACGACCCTGGTTAGCGGAACGACGTTCGTCATTCAACCAGGGGACGGGCGTCCTTCGCAGCGTTACGGAGCTTATCGGCATGGAAACGTGACCTGCGCAGTGAATCACTTCAGTGAAGTGATTCACCTTCTCCTTTATACTCTCACAGGGTTCCAGTGATACGGAACGGCAGAAGAGCTGCCAATCTGCATTACTGACATCCCTTTTGCGTCGGTTATTGCCTCCCCCTCGCTCACACTCTACGTGAATCCAAACAGGGAAGTGGTCGCTTCCATGAAGGTCGCGATCCACCTCCCAATGCACGGAATCTGCGATTGAAGGAGAGCACAATGAAAGGTCAATGGCAGAGGACGAACCGGAAGCAGTGGTGAAGTGTGTCATTTGTCCTGTATTCAGGATACAGACATTCTCCTGCTCCATCTACCAACCACTCGGCCTCTGCGGCTCTCGAACCAGACAACGCACTATGTGCGTTGAAGTCTCCTAAGAGACGGAACGGCCGTGAGCTGCCGCAATAAGCCGACAAGATCCTCATACTCGACGGGCGCATTTGGTGGTAAATAAATGGATGTTGTTGTTGTTGTTTTTGTGGCTTTAGGGCGCGTCGACAGCGAGGTCATTAGCGCCCTAACAATGACCAGCTAACACTTTAGCTAAAAAGAATACTAAAATGCAATCTGCATGGTCGGCCATACAGACAGCAAATAAAATAGTTCGCAAAAATAATACATGGCTTTATAAGGGCCACTAGGACCTAAGACCAAAAAACACCTGGATGGCTGTAAAGGGGCCAAACAGGTTCACAAAATAATTAAAAACACTACATGTCTCGCTGGCTGTATAGAGGCCAGCGAGACAGAAATTATAAAGATATAAAAAACCAATGCAAATGGATGGGTGGATGTAGAGGCCACCCATACATCCTAAAACGAGGCCGATCTGCCTAAAAATTTAGGCACTAGACCGGCCAATACACAAAACATTAAAACACTCGCCAAACTGTTGATCTCGTTGTTAAAATAAGAGACAAATCGTCGGCCAGGCCGACGACTGCCCTTAAGTCTAAAAACGTTGTTGTTGCTTTAGGATAACCCACAGCGGGGTCAATAGCGCCATAAAAGTTACCAGTTTTTATCGTGGCTAAAGAATGAACTAAAATACCATCTGCATGGTCGACTGTAAAGGGGTCGGCCATACAGACAGCAAATAAAACAAATCATAAAAATCTGACGTGGCTTAAAGGAGCCACAAGGACTTAACACCTGGATGACTCTAAAGAGGCCAGACAGGTTCAAAAAATTATTAAAAAAACTACATGTCTCACAAGCTGTATAGTGGCAAGCGAGACATGAGTTGTAACAGTGTAAAAAATAAAATCAATACATATGGATGGGTGGCTGTAAAGAGGCCACCCATCCATAATCCTACCGGTTTAGTTTCACCCGCCCCAGTTCGGGAGGGTCTTTGGTCTCTGCCTGCTGAGGAATGAGACCGGGCTTGTCCACCAGCATTTCAGTTTCTTCTGGCTCCGAAGAAACGCACATCTCCGTCTCAGGAAACTCGCCAAACACCTCTATGCCTTTCTTCTTCCTCGTTTTCTTTCCCTTGTGTTCCCTACTACCAGGTAACCTGGGAGGGGATGAAGAGGGGGATTTCACGAACCGAGTCGGGTCCGTCTGCCGAAACTTCGGGCCCCGAATCTTTTGATCAACTCCATTTGCATTGGAAGTAGATGTTGCGTTTCCGAGCAATGCACGTGGAGGAATTGGAGGTGGAGTGGCTTTAACTGTTGCTGCTGCTGGTGGAACATTTACTGCTGCTGCTGGTGTGGTCGAGGTAGCTAACGTGTTGCTACCGACGTCTACGGTCTTAGGCGTAACGACCTTAGCGGGTTTGGCACCGCATCTGCACTGACATGAGCACGTAGTGCTGGTGCCCATGTCTGCAAAGGACGTCTGGGTAGCAACACTCTGCTTCCTGACGGGAGCTGAAGCCATCTTAGCAAAACTAGTTCCAAAAATTGGAGCGGCAAGCGACTTGGCTTTCTTTTTAGCTTCCCCGTAGGGAATCCGCTCTTTGGTCTTCAGCTCCTGTATCTTGCGCTCTTCAAGATACACTTGACACTCTCTACTCCAGGCCGGGTGCGATCTGGAGCAGTTGATGCACACCTGTGGTAGCATACAACTGACACCCGGCTCATGTGCCCCCTTGCCGCAATTTCCACAGGTGGGGCTGCCCTTACATGACGCCGTCGTATGTCCGAACCGCTGACACTGAAAACAGCGCATCGGGTCCGGAACATACGGGCGGACATTCAGGTTCAGATATCCGGCCTTAATATTCTTGGGCAATACTGGAGTGTCAAACGTCAGGACGAAGGTGGCAGTTTTTTCAACACTGCCATTCACCCTTCGCAGTGATCTGACGTACCTCGACCACTTTCTCCGTTTTCCACTCATACAGAAGCTCGTCTGTCCCTAAATCCATGACATCACGACAGGTGACTACACCTTTACTGGAATTTAGGGACTTATGGAGTTCGCATTTTACGGCGAAACTCCCCGAGCTTCTGACAATTCAGCAGTTTGGTAGCCTGCTTACTGGTGGTTGTTTCCAGCAGCAGCGTCCCATTCCTCAGTTTTTTAACATTATTTAGGGTACCAACTAAACCCTCTAGACCCTTTGAAATATAGAAGGGTGACACCTTCTCAAATGTTCCTTCTACTCTTTCCATTATAACAAAAGCGTTCGCTAACGAACATTCTTTTCTGTGACTTTCACCGTCAGAAGCGGGGGGGCTATCAACCCTCACCCGCTTCTTAGAACTGGGTGTATTTATATTTGCCTGCGGCACACCCGTACCGCAGGGTTTTGTGGTTTATTGGAAGACTTCGTTTTGGTCCCACGAGTAAAACCAGTTTAAAAAGAAGCGCTAATACAACAGGGGTGCGCAGGTGCCCCTGAGGTTGCACGTTAGCAAGTGATCTGCCTCTCACCCATGCACCTCCTCGGCACGTGTCCGACCTTGAGGTTAAGGGTTTTTTTTTATAGAGGTTTGTACCGTCCTCACGATCCGGGCGATGAAGCCAAGATCCCCGTTCTCTTAGGCACACAACGTTCCACCGCCACGCCTACGGTGGTCGTTGAAGCATGGTAGGAGCTTACGGTGTGGGAAACTTGCGGTGCTCACAAGTTTCCAGCTCGGGCACCGCGGGTTCGCCAAACCCGTACCTGGCACTTGCGTACCAGGCCCCTGCGGGGGTAAATAAATGGAGCATACGGTCAGTTTAATAGGGCCGTGTATCCTCATTGCCACTGCTTGTAGATCAGAGGTGAGAGTGGCAGGTTCGGAATGACAGTATTTCGGATAAACACCGCCACTCTCCACTTCGCTCGATCACCCTCGGTTTCGTCCTTACGGTACACGTCATATCCTATTAGCACAGGTTGGTGTGTTGGTCTGAAATGTATCTCTTGGAGGCAGTGACACAAAGGATCAGACCGTGCTAAGAGGTGTAACTCTTGGTGAGCTGTAAAACTGTTGATTTTCCACTGAATTATGGAAGCCATCCTTACCTATTTAACCTCACCCGCCCCGGTTCGGGTGGGTCTTCGGTCATTTCCTGCTGAGGAACGGGACCAGAGTCGTCCACCAGCATCTCAGTTTCTTCCTGCCCATAAGCGGGGACAGACATCTCCGACCCAGAGGACTTCTCGAAATCCTCTACATCCTTTTTCTTCTTCTTCCTCTGCCTCTTCCCCTTACTCTCCCTGCTGCTGGGCGGTCTGGGAGGGGAAGAAGAGGGGGACTTAACAAACTGGGTCGGATCAGTCTGTCTAAACTTTATTCCTCGGATCTTTTGGTCACCTCTGTTTCCACTGGTAGCAAGTGTATCGCTACCACTTCAACAGAACGTGGTGGAATAGGAGGTGGATATAATTTAACTGCTAAATTTGATGCTGGTGGAAACTTTGTTACTACTGCTGGAGTGGTCGAGGTTGCAGCAACATCCGCGGTCCTAGGTGTCATGACCTTCGTGTATTTTGCACCACACTTCCACTGACATGAGCACGTAGTGCTTGTGCCCATGTCTGCAAATGATGTTTGCGTAGCAACACTTTCTTTCCTGACGGGATTCGAGACCATTTTGGCAAAACTACTTTCAAAAATTGAAGCGGAGAGCGATTTCCCCTTCTTCTTTGCAGAAGGTCCAGTTCGACAAGCGTGCTCCTTAACATAGCCTGCCACAAAAGGCCTGGGGCTGTAAAGTAGTGAGCTGGGTCCAGGGTGTATTTCCCCAAGCATACATCCCTAAATTTTCAAACAGATCTGCAAGTAACCGCACATCTGTCCCCATGTACAGACTTGCATATTCACCCTTGTTTTGGATCTGGAAAACCCGCCACACTTGTGTCGCGTGTTTGTAGTCATCGTCTGAAATTCCAGACTCCGACAATGAACTATAAAATTTTGACTTTGGAGGGAGCGTGGCCTCTTTGAGCTTCTCCATCGAATCCATGTATTCGTAAGGGAGACACCTTTTCGCTTCACTAATTGGAACTTTTCGGGGTCTTTGTAATGCGCGCGAGTAATGTGCATGTCACACTTCTCAAGGGTTCCAACCAGCTTCTCTAATAATGATTGCATGAAACGGTATGAGTCCAGGAACCGCAATGTGACTGACGTACCTTTAATCTTTTAGAAAACGAAATTTAATGTTCAGTGTTGATGGGCAGGGACATCCATCCCATCTTCATCGAGGTGTATTAAAGCCCTAACAATGAAGTGCGCATCATACCCAGACAAATTATGGAAAAATATGGGTATGTACCTTTGATTCTTGAACTTTAAATTACAGTTATTGTGTGCAGCCCCTCTGAATGCACCTGTGATGTGGCAATGATCGCGAACCTTAACGGCCCCCGGTTCAATACCTTCACCACAGATGTGGCATACCATAGCACGGTAAAATTCTGCTTCCTCGTCAACTGTCATTACAAAAGGTGTAGCCCTCTTGGAAATTTCCATCATCGTCATGGGCCAGTTTAACGAGTTGTTCAACTAGCCACTTCTCAGGGTTTTCCCCCCAAGAATGAGTCGATTCGATCCAACTGATGGCCGTATGCGCAAACGACCTGGTATGCCGCTGCAAAAGGGGTGTGTTCCTGTACTGCTGTGGAGTGAGAGGCGTTGAGTTGAGGATTGCACTTATCAAAGGGTTTCAACAAACATTCAAAGTCCGCGAAAACGACGAATGGTGCACGCTGTTGCTGCGCAAAATCCTTAAACTTTAAGGTTTTGTCTTCGTCGCCGGGTAGGTCGACTCTGATTGCTCAAGGGTACACGCTGTCAATCTCATGGAACTGTAAGAGATCTTTGCTATAGAAATGCTGCAGACATCTGTCACAAATGTGAACTTGACCTACATGATTTGATATAAATGATCTAACTAATCACAATAAGTTCTTGATCCAGCAGTAATGGAATTTTCCACTACCATCAGAAATCAACAACATGTTTATGTGTTTATCCCGTTTGTCTGCAGTTAGATAGAGAGGTCCGACTACTATGTGCTTATCTTTACTAATTTCGTACAGACTGAATACATTAATTGAATATCTTGAGCATGGCAGCATCAACAGCAACGTTATTTCTTCAATTATAAAATGAAACACGGCCAACCTATTGCAATATTCACTGAATTTATTGTTAACCAGTTACGACCCACCTTAAGGGAGTCTTCTTCAGAACCTGTGGATATTGTACATTATTAGTACATCTGATGTTAAGTTTCGAGTTATATACATGAAAATTTGTGCATACTCACTTTGTAAAAAATATTACATAAATTTTTTAACAAGTGAGTATGCACAAATTTCATGTATATAACTCCAAACTTACATCAGATGCACTAATAATGTACAATATCCACAGGTTCTGAAGAAGACTCCCTTAAGGCGGGTCGAAATCTGTAAACAATAAATTCAGTGAATATTACAACAGGTTGGCTGTGTTTCATTTTACAATTGAAGAAATAACGTTGCTGTTGATGCTGCCATGCTCAAGATATTCAATTAATGTATTCAGTCTGTACGAAATTAGTAAAGATAAGCACATAGTAGTCGGACCTCTCTATCTAACTGCAGACAAACGGGATAAACACATAAACATGTTGTTGATTTCTGATGTAGTGGAAAATTCCATTACTGCTGGATCAAGAACTTATTGTGATTAGTTAGATCATTTATATCAAATCATGTAGGTCAAGTTCACATTTGTGACAGATGTCTGCAGCATTTCTATAGCAAGATCTCTTACAGTTCCATGAGATTGACAGCGTGTACCCTTGAGCAATCAGAGTCGACCTACCCGGCGACGAAGACAAAACCTTAAAGTTTAAGGATTTTGCGCAGCAACAGCGTGCACCATTCGTCGTTTTCGCGGACTTTGAATGTTTGTTGAAACCCTTTGATAAGTGCAATCCTCAACTCAACGCCTCTCACTCCACAGCAGTACAGGAACACACCCCTTTTGCAGCGGCATACCAGGTCGTTTGCGCATACGGCCATCAGTTGGATCGAATCGACTCATTCTTGGGGGGAAAACCCTGAGAAGTGGCTAGTTGAACAACTCGTTAAACTGGCCCATGACGATGATGAAATTTCCAAGAGGGCTACACCTTTTGTAATGACAGTTGACGAGGAAGCAGAATTTTACCGTGCTATGGTATGCCACATCTGTGGTGAAGGTATTGAACCGGGGGCCGTTAAGGTTCGCGATCATTGCCACATCACAGGTGCATTCAGAGGGGCTGCACACAATAACTGTAATTTAAAGTTCAAGAATCAAAGGTACATACCCATATTTTCCATAATTTGTCTGGGTATGATGCGCACTTCATTGTTAGGGCTTTAATACACCTCGATGAAGATGGGATGGATGTCCTGCCCATCAACACTGAACATTAAATTTCGTTTTCTAAAAAGATTAAAGGTACGTCAGTCACATTGCGGTTCCTGGACTCATACCGTTTCATGCAATCATTATTAGAGAAGCTGGTTGGAACCCTTGAGAAGTGTGACATGCACATTACTCGCGCGCATTACAAAGACCCCGAAAAGTTCCAATTAGTGAAGCGAAAAAGGTGTCTCCCTTACGAATACATGGATTCGATGGAGAAGCTCAAAGAGGCCACGCTCCCTCCAAAGTCAAAATTTTATAGTTCATTGTCGGAGTCTGGAATTTCAGACGATGACTACAAACACGCGACACAAGTGTGGCGGGTTTTCCAGATCCAAAACAAGGGTGAATATGCAAGTCTGTACATGGGGACAGATGTGCGGTTACTTGCAGATCTGTTTTGAAAAATTTAGGGATGTATGCTTGGGGAAATACACCCTGGACCCAGCTCACTACTTTACAGCCCCAGGCCTTTTTGTGGCAGGCTATGTTAAGGAGCACGCTTGTCGAACTGGACCTTCTGCAAAGAAGAAGGGGAAATCGCTCTCCGCTTCAATTTTTGAAAGTAGTTTTGCCAAAATGGTCTCGAATCCCGTCAGGAAAGAAAGTGTTGCTACGCAAACATCATTTGCAGACATGGGCACAAGCACTACGTGCTCATGTCAGTGGAAGTGTGGTGCAAAATACACGAAGGTCATGACACCTAGGACCGCGGATGTTGCTGCAACCTCGACCACTCCAGCAGTAGTACAAAGTTTCCACCAGCATCAAATTTAGCAGTTAAATTATATCCACCTCCTATTCCACCACGTTCTGTTGAAGTGGTAGCGATACACTTGCTACCAGTGGAAACAGAGGTGACCAAAAGATCCGAGGAATAAAGTTTAGACAGACTGATCCGACCCAGTTTTGTTAAGTCCCCCTCTTCTTCCCCTCCCAGACCGCCCAGCAGCAGGAGAGTAAGGGGAAGAGGCAGAGGAAGAAGAAGAAAAAGGATGTAGAGGATTTCGAGAAGTCCTCTGGGTCGGAGATGTCTGTCCCCGCTTATGGGCAGGAAGAAACTGAGATGCTGGTGGACGACTCTGGTCCCGTTCCTCAGCAGGAAATGACCGAAGACCCACCCGAACCGGGGCGGGTGAGGTTAAATAGGTAAGGATGGCTTCCATAATTCAGTGGAAAATCAACAGTTTTACAGCTCACCAAGAGTTACACCTCTTAGCACGGTCTGATCCTTTGTGTCACTGCCTCCAAGAGATACATTTCAGACCAACACACCAACCTGTGCTAATAGGATATGACGTGTACCGTAAGGACGAAACCGAGGGTGATCGAGCGAAGTGGGAGTGGCGGTGTTTTCCGAAATACTGTCATTCCGACCTGCACTCTCACCTCTGATCTACAAGCAGTGGCAATGAGGATACACGGCCCTATTAAACTGACCGTATGCTCCATTTATTTACCCCCGCAGGGGCCTGGTACGCAAGTGCCAGGTACGGGTTTGGCGAACCCGCGGTGCCCGAGCTGGAAACTTGTGAGCGCCGCAAGTTTCCCACACCGTAAGCTCCTACCATGCTTCAACGACCACCGTAGGGCGTGGCGGTGGAACGTTGTGTGCCTAAGAGAACGGGGATCTTGGCTTCATCGCCCGGATCGTGAGGACGGTACAAACCTCTATAAAAAACCCTTAACCTCAAGGTCGGACACGTGCCGAGGAGGTGCATGGGTGAGAGGCAGATCACTTGCTAACGTGCAACCTCAGGGGCACCTGCGCACCCCTGTTGTATTAGCGCTTCTTTTTAAACTGGTTTTACTCGTGGGACCAAAACGAAGTCTTCCAATAAAACCACAAAACCCTGCGGTACGGGTGTGCCGCAGGCAAATATAAATACACCCAGTTCTAAGAAGCGGGTGAGGGTTGATAGCCCCCCCGCTTCTGACGGTGAAAGTCACAGAAAAGAATGTTCGTTAGCGAACGCTTTTGTTATAATGGAAAGAGTAGAAGGAACATTTGAGAAGGTGTCACCCTTCTATATTTCAAAGGGTCTAGAGGGTTTAGTTGGTACCCTAAATAATGTAAAAAACTGAGGAATGGGACGCTGCTGCTGGAAACAACCACCAGTAAGCAGGCTACCAAACTGCTGAATTGTCAGAAGCTCGGGGAGTTCGCCGTAAAATGCGAACTCCATAAGTCCCTAAATTCCAGTAAAGGTGTAGTCACCTGTCGTGATGTCATGGATTTAGGGACAGACGAGCTTCTGATGAGTGGAAAACGGAGAAAGTGGTCGAGGTACGTCAGATCACGCGAAGGGTGAATGGCAGTGTTGAAAAAACTGCCACCTTCGTCCTGACGTTTGACACTCCAGTATTGCCCAAGAATATTAAGGCCGGATATCTAAACCTGAATGTCCGCCCGTATGTTCCGGACCCGATGCGCTGTTTTCAGTGTCAGCGGTTCGGACATACGACGGCGTCATGTAAGGGCAGCCCCACCTGTGGAAATTGCGGCAAGGGGGCACATGAGCCGGGTGTCAGTTGTATGCTACCACAGGTGTGCGTCAACTGCTCGCGCACCCGGCCTGGAGTAGAGAGTGTCAAGTGTATCTTGAAGAGCGCAAGATACAGGAGCTGAAGACCAAAGAGCGGATTCCCTACGGGGAAGCTAAAAAGAAGCCAAGTCGCTCGCCGCTCCAATTTTTGGAACTAGTTTTGCTAAGATGGCTTCAGCTCCCGTCAGGAAGCAGAGTGTTGCTACCCAGACGTCCTTTGCAGACATGGGCACAAGCACTACGTGCTCATGTCAGTGCAGATGCGGTGCCAAACCCGCTAAGGTCGTTACGCCTAAGACCGTACGTCGGTAGCAGCACGTTGCTACCTCGACCACACCAGCAGCAGCAGTAAATGTTCCACCAGCACAGCAACAGTTAAAGCCACTCCACCTCCAATTCCTCCACGTGCATTGCTCGGAAACGCAACATCTACTTCCAATGCAAATGGAGTTGATCAAAAGATTCGGGGCCCGAAGTTTCGGCAGACGGACCCGACTCAGTTCGTGAAATCCCCCTCTTCATCCCCTCCCAGGTTACCTGGTAGTAGGGAAACAAGGGAAAGAAACGAGGAAGAAGAAAGCATAGAGGTGTTTGGCGAGTTTCTGAGACGGAGATGTGCGTTTCTTCGGAGCCAGAAGAAACTGAAATGCTGGTGGACGAGCCCGGTCTCATTCCTCAGCAGGCAGAGACCAAAGACCCTCCCGAACTGGGGCGGGTGAAACTAAACCGGTAGGATTATGGATGGGTGGCCTCTTTACAGCCACCCATCCATATGATTGATTTTATTTTTTACACTGTTACAACTCATGTCTCGCTTGCCACTATACAGCTGTGAGACATGTAGTTTTTTTAATAATTTTTTGAACCTGTCTGGCCTCTTTAGAGCATCCAGGTGTTAAGTCCTTGTGGCTCCTTTAAGCCACGTCAGATTTTATGATTTGTTTTATTTGCTGTCTGTATGGCCGACCCCTTTACAGTCGACCATGCAGATGGTATTTTAGTTCATTCTTTAGCCACGATAAAAACTGGTAACTTTTATGGCGCTATTGACCCCGCTGTGGGTTATCCTAAAGCAACAACAACGTTTTTAGACTTAAGGGCAGTCGTCGGCCTGGCCGACGATTTGTCTCTTATTTTAACAACGAGATCAACAGTTTGGCGAGTGTTTTAATGTTTTGTGTATTGGCCGGTCTAGTGCCTAAATTTTTAGGCAGATCGGCCTCGTTTTAGGATGTATGGGTGGCCTCTACATCCACCCATCCATTTGCATTGGTTTTTTATATCTTTATAATTTCTGTCTCGCTGGCCTCTATACAGCCAGCGAGACATGTAGTGTTTTTAATTATTTGTGAACCTGTTTGGCCCCTTTACAGCCATCCAGGTGTTTTTTGGTCTTAGGTCCTAGTGGCCCTTATAAAGCCATGTATTATTTTTGCGAACTATTTTATTTGCTGTCTGTATGGCCGACCATGCAGATTGCATTTTAGTATTCTTTTTAGCTAAAGTGTTAGCTGGTCATTGTTAGGGCGCTAATGACCTCGCTGTCGACGCGCCCTAAAGCCACAAAAACAACAACAACAACATCCATTTATTTACCACCAAATGCGCCCGTCGAGTATGAGGATCTTGTCGGCTTATTGCGGCAGCTCACGGCCGTTCCGTCTCTTAGGAGACTTCAACGCACATAGTGCGTTGTCTGGTTCGAGAGCCGCAGAGGCCGAGTGGTTGGTAGATGGAGCAGGAGAACGTCTGTATCCTGAATACAGGACAAATGACACACTTCACCACTGCTTCCGGTTCGTCCTCTGCCATTGACCTTTCGTTGTGCTCTCCTTCAATCGCAGACTCCGTGCATTGGGAGGTGGATCGCGACCTTCATGGAAGCGACCACTTCCCTATTTGGATTCACGTAGAGTGTGAGCGAGGGGAGGCAATAACCGACGCAAATGGAACGTCAGTAATGCAGATTGGCAGCTCTTCTGCCGTTCCGTATCACTGGAACCCTGTGAGAGTATACAGGAGAAGGTGAATCACTTCACTGAAGTGATTCACCGTGCAGCTGACGTTTCCATGCCGATAAGCTCCGGAACGCTGCGAAGGACGCCCGTCCCCTGGTGGAACGACGAACGTCGTTCCGCTATCCAGGGTCGTAGACGGGCGTTGCGTCGCTTTAGGTTGTACCCAAACCTGACAACCTGGCAGCGTTCCGTATTGCCAGAGCTAAGGCGCGTCGAGTTATTAAGGAGAGCAAGAAAAGGTCATGGCAGAACTTTGTGAGCACTATCAATCGTTCCACAATTCATCAAAAGTATGGGAGTCAATCCGCCGTATATCTGGAAGGTGCTCTCGCACACCAGTATCTGGGTTACTGGATCAGGGACGTGTAGTTACTGACGAACGAAGCATAGCTCAGTGTTGGCAGAGAACTTTTCTGCCATCACCTCCTCTGCCAATTTCGATCCTCGGTTCCAGCAACGTAGGATTGCTGCCGAGAGGCGTGTGCTGTGCTTCGATTCGTCGGTACAGAGGCATATAACAGCCCATTTTCATCTTGGGAGCTGGAGTCGGCCTTAAACAGCGCTAACGACACCGCCCCAGGGCCTGATATGATCCAGTACCAGATGCTGAGGCATCTTAGTGAAGATGCTAAAGAGTACCTTTTAGATATTTTTAATCATATTTGGACCGAGGACACTTCCCCGACTCGTGGAAAGAAGCAACGCTTATCCCTATTTTAAAGCCTGGTAAGGACAAGTTGTTGCCAGGTAGCTATCGTAGCATCGCCCTTACGAGCTGCGTGGGCAAGACACTGGAAATCGCCGCCTCGTCTGGTGTCTTGAATCCCGCAATCTGTTGAGCCGTTTCAGTGTGATTCAGAAAGTCCCGTTCCACCTTGGACAACCTGATCCTGCTGGAGGCGGCAGTACAAGATGCGTTTATCCGCAGCCAACATCTTGTGGGTGTCTTTTTGATATTGAAAAGGCCTACGATACTACCTGGCGGCATGTTATTTTAAAGCAATTACATGATTGGGGTTTCAGGGGTAACCTGCCCCGTTTTTTAAATCATTTTTATGTGGTCGTTGCTTCCGGTACCGAGTCGGTAGTGAAGTGTCAGATCTTTTTATTCAGGAAAACGGTGTTCCTCAAGGGTCAGTTTTAAGTGTCACACTTTTTGCCATAGCAATAAATAGCATTTCATTCGTTATAAGGAGGCCCATCCGGTACTCCTTATACGTTGACGACTTTTTAATTTTTATTGCATCGTCTAGCCTGAGAAGCGCTGAACGACAGCTGCAACTGCACTGAACAGGCTGGACGAATGGTCAGTACACACTGGCTTCCGTTTCTCTGCTGAGAAAACCCGTGTGTACTTTTAGCGCAGTAGAAGTCTTTTAGCAGAACCTCATCTCACCTTGAGGAACCGTTTTAAGTTTTAGTGAAACTGTTAGATTTCTGCCTCATTTTGACACAGTAAGCTTACTGGCTGCCACATCTCAAAGATGTTAAAGCCAGAGCCCTGAAAGCCCTTAATGTTTTAAAGTGTCTGTGTGGCAGGTCGTGGGGCGCTAAGGAGCGTGCATAAACCACGTAGCTCCATTTTGGGCTCACGTGAACCCCCCTCCCCCCACGTAGCCCTACGTGGCTTTTGCCTCTACCCCCCCCCTCCCCCACGTAGCACGTAGCTTTTTTCCCCCTTTAGATTCCAGAAGACATTTTGTACTGTTTTCTCTTGTCAGACTATTGTAAATTACATACGGAGATAATTAACTGAGTGAAATAAATATTCGCATTCTGTTGTGAGTTCTATTCCTCATTTTAATTGTGAAAAATGTTATGAAAGGAAAGCTACGTGGCCTGGCTCGGAAACCCCCCTCCCCCCACGTAGCCTAGCGTAGCCTTCCAGCCAACCCCTACCCCCCTTGACCGAGCCACGTAGTTTGTGCACAGTCCCTAACCGTTCCTGCCTGCTACAGTTTTATAGAACCTTTGTACGGTCGCGGTTGGAATACGGTTGTATTGTCTACGGTTCGGCACAGTACAGTTATCTCCGTATACTGGATAGTGTCCACCATGCAGGAATTCGTCTCGCCACAGGTGCATACCGCACCAGTCCTATACCCAGCATTTGTGCTGAATCTGGCGAGCCGCCGCTCTCCATCCGACGGCGTCTCCTCATGGTGCGACACTACATGCATATTGCCGCAACTCCTGGCAGTCCCGTTTACGACGTAGTTATTCACCCTAATTATGAACGGTTTTACACCAGCCGCCAAAGAGCAACTAGACCGTTTAGAGGAATATGCGTTTGAGATGCCCTCTCTTATTCACCAGGGTTGGAGCAAATCTCCTCCCTGGCTTTTAACACGTTGACTGCCAACTACGAGATAACTCGTAGGTTGTGTTCTCTTCTAGGACGCCAACTACGAGTTATCTCGTCCAGTGTTTACTTGCCATTTTTGTACAGCTACGATTAAACTCGTAATATATTAGTGCTAATATCGATAGATGATGGCTTCTGGGAAAAGAACAAAAAATCAATGCTGGCTTGCATGAACAGAAAATTTATTAAAAAACGAACAAAAATTATAATTATAAAAATTATTTCAAATTCAAGAAATAAAGTAATATTTTATTGTTTGTGGAACTTCTTAAAACAATCTTCCACGCAGAGGGCTGGCTTCTCTTTACAGATTGGGCAGAAATAACGCGTTTCTCGGCGTTTTTTTGCTTGGGTACATATACGACATGGCTTTGTCGGACGCTGTTTTTTCTCAGTAGGTGGTAGACACTCTAAATAGTGGAGCTCTTGCAATTTTTTTTTTTCGAAACTGGTTCAATCTCTTCTCCAATCAACGCGACGACGAATTCTTCTCTGAACTTTATCAGTTTTATTTTAGAAGAAGTTACTTTTTGAAAAATTTTATGAGCATTGTGTATATATATCTCTATAATATGTAATGAAACCTTTTTGGGCCATCTAATAGTCTTTCTTAGAGATGAGTAGTACGAAAGCATTTGATCTGATCGGTCAATGCCAGACATTCCATTATTGTAATCTCGAATTATATTCGGTTTCATAGTAATTTTTCCATTGCGATTGGGCACCTCTACCATTTCAACAGCATGCATGTTTGAAATGCTAAGGACATCTCGTTTGTCTTTCCATTTACATACAGTAACAGGACCATTTTGCTGCCAGATACACTCCCCTTTTTTCAGTTTACGATTTACCACATCTCTGGGGTTTCCTTTTCTGTTATTTCGTAGGGTTCCGCACACATAAGTTTTTCGTGTATTTAGCAGTTTTGTAAGAGCAACAGAATTATAAAAATTATCCATGTAAACCGTGTATCCTTTATCGAGATAGTCCTCAAGTAAATGTAAAACAACATCAGTAGTGTGACCTACATTTTTATCAGTTTCCACAGATTTTCCGCTGTAAATCTTTATTTTCATTACAAGACCGTCGGACTCACATAGTTCATACAGTTTGATACCATATTTGTGTTTTTTATTTTTTATATATTGGCGGAAAACCAATCTACCCCGCCATAGCATCATAGATTCGTCAATACAAATATTTTTATCTGGTACATAGTTTTCACGCATAATATTATTGAAATGATTTAGAATTGGTCTCACCTTGTGTAATCTGTCGGCAGATGGTATTGAGTTATCAACCAAATGAAAATAACGAAGTAACAACTGGAATCGATTTCGACTCATATGTGAGCGCCAAAAGTTTACATTATATAGCTTGTTAGTGCTCCAGTAATGTTCAATTGATGGAAAAGTACAAGGTCCCATTTGCAACAAAAGTCCCAAAAAAACCTTCATCTCTGCAGTACTGACGTCTTGCCACTTTGATAACCTATTAGATTTTTTCATTTCTTTACGTGTTTCAATTTCTTGCGCAGCATATAAATTAGTTTGTTCCACCAGTAATGCAAGAAATTCATCCGAAAAAAATAAGTCCACCAGCGTTTGTACTGTAAAATTTGTCGTATCCAATTTCACACCAACATTTTCTTGGAAAATAAATAATTCAGGATTTTGCTGAATTTCTGTCCACAAATTATCATTCGCATTTGATATTGTTGCTTGGGAATCATCATCATTTTCTTCAAATTCGGGATCAACTTCAGGTTCGGAGACGACTTCATCTTCACTATCACTTGAATTCTCAGAAGGTTCATAATCGCTACTGTCATTACCATCCTCGTCAAAAATCCCGTCAAATTCTGAATCACTTAGATTTACGTAGTACTCAATTTCATTTTGAGTCAGTGGTCTTTTCTTATCCATATTGGGTTCTTGATAATTCAATTATACCAATAATTATAAAACAAAACACTCAAGAAAGGCGTAAATGTTGATGCACTCAACAATTTCTGAGATACTAGTAACGAATATGGACGCGTATCAATAATTCAGCTTTAGAGAAGCGATAGGTCAAGCGTGTCTGGGTGCGAGTTAACTCGTAGTTGGCTTCCGCGAAGAGATTTCTGTTACAGAAGCCAACTACGAGATAACTCGTAAGAGCTTTTTTTTAAAAAAAAAAACATTTTTTATGCTTTTTGATGATAACAATGCACTAGAATTAGAGTTTTTAACAATATAATGTGATTAAACCAAAATGTCATTTTTGGCCAGATTTGTGAAAATTGCCGTGGCAGTCAACGTGTTAAAGAGGCCCAGAATGATTTTAGACCTGTCACGGTACAATAAGCTGTTTTACCGCTGACAGGGTATTTATCAGTCTTTTTAGTGATGTTTTAAATCAGTTTCACGATTTTTCCCCGGTGTATACAGATGGGTCTAAGCAGGCTAACGAAGTAGGTTGGTCAGTAGTGTTCCCTCGAGCGACTTACACCTTCAAGCTAAATAGCATGTGCAGCGTATACACTGCAGAGTGTTATGCCTTGTTATAGTCGCTCCAGCATATGAAAGTAAGTAGGGGCCAAAAATATATCATATGCTGTGATTCCCTCAGTTGCATCCAGGCATTGGGAAGCATGTACCCAGCAGATTGTCTTGTCCAAGACCTACAGGACACCCTCCGATCCCTCCAATCTTCTGGGAAGGAGGTCTTATTCTGCTGGGTACCTGGCCACGTGGGAATCAGGTGGAACGAGGCAGCTGATGAAGCTGCCAAGTTAGCCTGCAACAAGGTCAGTGTTGACTTTGATCCGGTCCCAAAGTCTGACCTTGCCTTGGCGGGGAAAAGATTTGTTCTTGACATTTGGCAGAGGCAGTGACTGGAGGTAGAGCATAATAAGCTCCGGCTGGTCAAATTGACCGTTCAGCCGTGGAGCAGTTCTTTCCAGCGGGCGAGGAGGGATGAGGTTCTCCTTACTCGCCTCCGAATAGGACACTGTCCTCTAACACACAACTTTGTTCTCCGCCGGGAGGACCCACCGGAATGTGATCCTTGTGGCGTTCCTTTCACGGTACGCCACATTTTAATACACTGTGTACTGATCTTTGCACTTACTTCCAAGACTTGATGTACCGTTTCCTTGTTCCTGGGCCCAGTTTTGAATCTCAGTTTGAATCCTTCCGCAAATTCCTCCTTGCTTATTTGTCCCTCGTAATTTTGCTCATAGGTTATTTCAAATAATTTTTCCGGTTCGATCTATATTGGAACATCATACAAAATTACTAGAGGTCTTCTCTTTTTCGGTAACTCACACTTCACTTCCTCCGCAAACACTTTATTTTCTATTACTTTCCTAGCATCAAGATCACTGTTTGTTTCTAAAATAACTGTTTTATTTGTTGTCTTTATTCGGCTTATTTTAATTTTCTCCTGTTGGGGTTTTAAAATCTCAGTTACTTTTTCTGCTACTTGTTTCGGGATTTCCCCCTTCTTTGGGGTAATGAAAACCACGGAAGTATTCGAGGGTTTCCCTATTTGAACTTGCTTTAGTTTCCTAGCATTTGATGCGGCCACTGTGGCGTAGCTTGCTATAGGCTGTGCAGTTATTTTGTTCTCCATATCTTGCCTTATTCGGTCATTGTCCTTTTCAAGCTCGTTAACCCTCCCCTCCTGGTATGATGAGGCTAACTTATCTTTGAGCTCTCTCATCCTAGTGTCTGTAAGAGTTTTGCCTTGAAATTCGTTCAGGTACTTGAGTATGTCTTCGTACCTGTCATTGTATCCATCGGTCCCTTACCGTTATCGCATTTATCAGTACTCATTATTTTACAGTAATTCCTTCTGTAACCATTAACAATCAGGTCCAACACGATGGAAACCCATTTCGTCAGAGACAAGTTGCTGATATTCCTCTATGCTCTGCAACAGCTTAGTAAAACAAATCTGTTACAATACCTGTTGCAGTTACTGGAATCACAGTGAAATTCGCGCTTGTTTCAGGCAGATTTCTCTAACAGGAGCATGCAACCAACCGGACAAAAGAAGATGGCACCACGAAGAAGATCAGCGTGTACACTGCAGAGTGTTACGCTTTGTTAAAGTCGCTCCAGCATATGAAAGTAAGTCGCAGCATGAAGTACATCATATGCTGTGATTCCCTCAGCTGCATCCAGGCCATGGGAAGCATGTACCCAGCAGATCGTCTTATCCAGGACATACAGGACACCCTCCGATCCCTCCAATCTTCTGGAAAGGAGGTCGTATTCTGCTGGGTACCTGGTCATGTGGGAATCAGGGGGAACGAGGCAGCTGATGAAGCTGCCAAGTTAGCCTGCAACAAGGTCAGAATTGACTTTGATCCGGTCCCAAAGTCTGACCTTGCCTCGGCGGCGAAGAGATTTGTTTTTGATGTTTGGCAGAGGCAGTGGCTGGAAGTTGAGCATAATAAGCTCCGGCTGGTCAAACCGACCGTTCAGCCGTGGAGCAGCTCCTTCCAGCGGGCGAGGAGGGATGAGGTTCTCCTGACTCGCCTCCGTATAGGGCACTGTCCTCTGACACACAGCTTTCTCCTCCGCCGGGAGGACCCTCCGGAATGTGATGCTTGTGGCGTACCTCTGACGGTGCGCCACATTTTAGTTGATTGTGCTTTGTTTTTAGACTTAAGGGCAGACGTTGGCCTGGCGAACGATCTGGCCCTTATTTTAAACAATGAGACCAGCAGTGTGGCGTGTATTTTAAAATTTTGCGTATTGGCCGGTCTAGTGCCTAAAATTTTAGGCAGATCGGCCTAGTTCTAAGATGGATGGGTGGCCCCTTTACAGCTACTCATCCATGTGCACTGTTTTTAATTTTTATATTTTTAAATTCCTTTTCGCTGGCCACTATACAGCCGGCGAGAGATGTACAGGGTGGCCACAAACCGGGAAAACCGGGAATACCGGGAATTATCAGGGAATTTCATGTAACCGGGAAATTTCATGGAAATATCAGGGAATTCAGGTAATTTCGAAAATAATCAGGGAATTCAATTGCGACTACTAGGAATTT
>JARYHS010005761.1:0-26183 GCA_031002005.1 Vandiemenella viatica
TTGTTTACTTCTTTTTAATCCCTCTTGCTAGGTATTCAAAAAATGGCTTCATGACACAAGTTGAACAGTGTCAAAGCCTTTATATATCGGTACTTAATGCCTGTTATTATATTGGTTTACTCATGTGATATCCAGCTGTTGTCTATGAGGATGGGTACCAGTACAGCTTTCTTATAATGTTTATATATTTACTCTTTGGAGCTAATTGTTTCTACTGATTAAGATGGTTATATCACTTAATCACAAAAGCTATATACTGATTATCTCTGTTTGTCAGGATATTAAACCATCTTTTAAAATAATTATCACATACTATTTTGTGAAATTAATCTCAGTGGTACATTAACTCATAATTCATATTTATATTGTGATATTCAATATTATATTTCATAGTAAAACCACCGTAGATGTATAACAAGATATATTACTCCTTATACAATGACATTGGTCAGTAGAGTCTTTTAAATATTTCATTTTAGGTTTGTTTAGGAAACAATATGTAGTGCAAAATTAATTTTATTTTTTGTAAATGTTTATGAATATGCTATATTGCACTTTATCAGTAACTTAGGTACTAAATTTGTAATTCACTATTTGGTAATATTGCTTCAGAAGTTTTGGAAGTATTTCTCAACTTGTTTCCTTGATAATAGCTCTTGTATTTTTATGTTAAATCATATTTTTTGTCAGTCATGGGTTTTTATTTACAAATGGTAAGATGAATAGTTTTACATACCAGCGAGGTCCATTACTTGGAGTGTATTGTTACTTATAATGATGAAGTGTACATTTAAATCATTTAGTCTATTTGTTATAAAACTGAAAACATCTATGAATTGTTAATCAATTTACTTTTCAGCTATAATACGTTGTCATTTCATATTAATATATACATTTTCCTGTTTCTAGGGATAATTTTGTCTGCAAGAAAACCATTTTCACGTACGAGCAGAAACTTTCTATTGGAAAATTCCAAACCAACAGAATTGAGGAGGAGGAAGCCACTACCTATGACTGTAGTAAAGGATTTATTTGAGCAAACGCTCCAATTCAGATCAAGGTTGTGAAAAATCCTCTGCAAATTATTTTATGATTAGGCAGCACAACAGGTCTCATTGCAGCCAATGCCCTTTTTCTTGCGACATTTGTGGAAAATCATTTTCATTAGCTGGAAACCTAAAACGTCATCAGCGGATTCATTCAGGTGAACGCCCATTTTCTTGTCACGTTTGTGGCAAATTATTTATAGATTCTGGCAGTCTAAAAAATCATCTGCGGCATCATTCTGGTGAACGCCCGTATTCTTGTGGTATTTGTGGAAAGAAATTTATACAGTTTAATCATCTTAATGCACATGAGCGGATTCATTCTGGTGAACGTCCATTTCCTTGTCATGTGTGTGGAAAATTATTTGCCTGGTGTGGGAGTCTTAAAAAACATCAGCGGATTCATTCTGGTGAACGCCCGTTTTCTTGTGGTTTTTGTGGACGGACATTTGTACATTCTCATCACGTTAAGACACATCAGCGGATTCATTCTGGTGAACTCTCATTATCTTGTAATGTATGTGGAAAATTATTTACACAGTCTGGTAGTCTTAAAATACATCAGCAGGTTCATTCTGGTGAACGGCCATTTTCTTGTGGTATTTGTGGAATGACATTTACAGTGTCTTATAACCTTAAAAAACATCAGCTGATTCATTCTGGTGAACGCCCATTTTCTTGTGGTATCTGTGCAAAGACATTTACAGTGCTTTACAACCTTAAAACACATCAGAGGATTCATTCTGGTGAACGCCCATTTTCTTGTCACATTTGTGGAAAATTATTTTCATGGTCTCGTAGTCTTAAAAAACATCAGCAAATTCATTCTAGCTAACTCCCATTATCTTCTGGTTTTTGAGGTTAGGCATATCCACAGTTTGAAAGCTTTAAAACACAGCAAATTAATCATGGTGTATGCCCATTTTCTTGTAATGGTGATGGAAAATCATTTTACAAATTCTGGAATACTTTAACACCATCTTCAGATTTATTCTGGTAAAGGGTTAATTTCTTGTGGTGTTGCTGTAAAATCATTTACACAGTCTGGTAATTTTGGTCATTATTGGATTAATTAAGATGAATGCCTATTTTTGTGTTTGTGGAAAATTATATACACAGTCTTGGAAGAGCGTAAATAATCGGCAAATTCCTAAAGGCAAACTTTGTTTTTTTTGTGATTTGTACAGAAATCATTTTTATCTTGTTTATATCCTTGAAACCACCGTGTGCATTTTGGAGAACGCCTTTTTTGCAGTGATGTTTTTCGAAAATCGTTTATATTGTCTAAAAGATTGTCTGTTGACTATCCATTATCCTGTTATATATGTGGAAAATCATTTATATAGTATGTAAACCTTTAGAGTCATTAGCTGATTTATTCTGGAGACTGTCCATTTACATGTGATATTTGTGAAAAGTCATTTTCAGTGTGTAAAACCCTTGAAATACAAAAGTGAAGTCATTCTGTATCACTCACATTTTCTTGTAATATTTGTGGAAAATCGTTAGAATTTCTTGTGGCCTTAAAAGGGATATGCTATTTCATTCAGGTGAACGTCCTTTTTCTTGTAACATTTGTGAAAAATCATTTACTGAGTTTGGTAAGTTTAAAAAAATAATCAGATGATTCATTCTGGTAAGCGCCCTTTTTCTTTTGCTGTTTGTGCAAGATCACTTATTCGCTATGGGAAACCTTAAAAACCTTCAGCAGATTAATTCCAGTTAACACATATTTCTTGTGATATTGGTGAAAATTATTTTCCCATCATGTATGTCTTGAATGTTATATGCGTCTTCATTCTGGAGAATGCAAATTTTCTTGTTGTGTTTGTTAAAAATCAATAACAAATTCAGGGAATCTTGAATATTATCAGCAGATTGATGTAGTTGGATCCCTATTTTCTTGTTACTTTGTGGAAAATGTGGTATGCGGTATGTAGATTCTAGAAACCATCAGTTGATTGATTCAGGCAATTGCTTGTTTTTGTGCAAGGTTTGTGGAAAATGATTTATTCTAATGTTTTTAGAAGTCATTGGTGGATTTATTAAGTTAAACACCTGTTTTCCTTTGATGTGTATAGATATACAATTAATTTGTAACCAAGTCTCAACACATGTCTTTTTTATTTGGCAATAGACAGTTTTTATATAATGGGTGTTATAAAACTTAAAAATTTGCATGTACTACATGTGGGCCAATTTTCATGAGAAGTTTGGATAAAGACTTTTACATATTTTGATGGACTTGAACAGTTGTTTTATTTTTTCCAGGAATGCTATGTTTTCCTATATAATTGTTGTAAAATGTTTCATATGCTTTAATTATCTAAAAATGCAGCTAATGAGAGTTAGTTTAACACGTTTTCTTTGAATTCTTTTCTACAATTAATACTTCATTTAAAGTTATGTTTTTTTTTTATAGTTGTTGGTTGTCAGTCAATTTGTCAGATGGGCATATTTTTTCCCGTGGAGACTGCAAACAGTTTCTGAGTGTAAGCTTAAAGGGGATCGAGAATTTGTTACATTTTACTTGTGCCCTTTTTTTTATTATAGAATTATTGAGAAAATTTTGTCGGCATATTTCTTGAATGGAATCAGAGACATATTTTATTTTGTTTTTAAGTTTCTATGGTCATATTGTCTTTCAATTATAACCTCTGGCTAACTAAGCTGTGAACATGGCCATTTTGTTGTCAAGATTATGAAATTATTATTTTATTTTGTTTTTTTATAATTTCTAGAATGATGTGTTGTCAATGGTTTTATTAGCATTGGGAGTAAATCTGGTACTACTGTAAGACATTTCTGATTACAGTTTGACTTTTATAGGACAAAAGAAATTTCTGAGTAGAATAATCGTGTCAGTTACATTGAGAAATATAAAAAAAAAAATCAGTTGTTTTACAAGTTGATTATAAGAAAATTTTAGATCATTTGTTTAAACTGGTTAAACAGGTAACTGTTTTTAAGGTTTTGTTTAGCACCATTCACTTCTGACTGGTTCTGTGTTGCATTCAATAGTAAGATAATAATTGCAAGATTTATAATGTTGACAAAATCATTGGTGTTAATATCTGATCCCTTTTTTGATTAATATCATATTTCATTCTTGTATTTATTTTTGTTATAAATTAACAATGGAAATATGCTTTATTGCTGTAAATACTTACTCATTATTGAGCCAAGTAATTTGTTGCTTCCACTTTCATTTTTACAGATTTTATTTTACTGTTATTAAAAGGTATATTTTTCATTGGAATAATTAGTGTTCACCAGTTTATATTTTCATTATAAGGACAGTGTGAATATTGTGCATGTTTTGCGCTAATTGATTATTCAAGTATTGTATTTACTCTAAGGCAGTATTTCTCAAACTTTTAAGCTACACTTACCTCTATAAAATTTCCTAGGCATGAACCCCCTTGAGAAAAATGTGCTACTTTTTTTTTGTTTTAGCTCCGCTACTGGCGACAATGGGATAGAATGGGCACCATTTACCATTGTGTGTGTTATATGCATGAGATAGCCAGTCCACCATTGCAGAAATCTTGTAGCAAACCCCTTGGGGTTTGCACACCCCACATTGAGAAACACTGCTCTAAGGTTTTGAAAGATTCAAAATAGATATTTTCGATATCCTGTAAATGTAAACATCTTTGAAATGGTAATATGCTATATTACCACAAAAAATTACTTTTCATCTGTCATACTGAGAGGTAACCATGATATTTTTTATTCAAATGTACAGCAAATACTTATCTGTAAAAATGAAAATATATCAAATAATTGCACACATGTTCAAAGAAAAGTATTATCAATGTGACAGTACTTTCTGGCAATAAATAATTCTCTGTAGTCTTCTGTTTATTGTGAGAACATTCTGCAAGTTTTTAATAATATATTACAACACACTGTCAGGGTAAATGAAATATCCTTGCTAATATTATATCTGTACTGTAGTTATAAACCTAACCTGTTCTTAATATTGGCAGAATTATTAAGTATTGTTGGTGTCATATTACATGTATCTACTGAAAGATTTGTTTGTGGAAGTTGATCATTGTTTAAAAATTAGAGATATAATTTTTTAGTTTAGTTTCCTATTGTGAAGCATTCCATGTTAATTAAATATTCTCTTTTCTGTTCTGTATAAAGTTCTAGTTTAAAAAACAGAATCTATCTTTATTGAAATTTGACTACTCTTTGATAAAGTTGTAACTATGATGTAATATTATTGCAATTGCATTTGACCATGGCTGATTGTATCATTTATTCAGAATAGTAAATAGCATCACACTTATTTATTATATGAATGGTTTATGTATTGTTTCTGAATATTCTGCTAGTAAAACATACTGTCACTTTTCATTTTCTAGTATTGTGGTAGAAGTTTTCCCAGTTTAAATGTTTTTGTTGAGTGATTCTTACTCATCCATATTCCTTTCAATTTAAGATTTACATAGTAAATAACAAGAAAATTATTAAATTTAAAAATGTCTGTGAATTTCCTTGTGAGAAACAGGCTACACCTGAGTTCCTTTTTTCTATCTTCTCTTCACTGCATTCATCTCTGGCTTCTATACAACAATGCCATCGATTTTTCCATTTTTAAAAGCTTTTATGAAATTCTGCTGGCTGTGAGTGTTCAAGATCTGCAATGAATTTCTCATCTTCAGAGTTAGGCCCATCGCCTATTGATTCAATTACAACCCTTTCTCATTATGGCAGTTGGAAGATAATTTTGTTATCCGTTGTTTGTCCTCTCATCTCTCCTGCATTTTATGCTCAAACAACTTCAGTGTTCTCCTGAATGATAAACCATGCAGTTCATAATTGTACTGTTGTTGCGACATTTTTCTTAAGAATACCTCAAAGAAGGCATTCGCCAATTTTTTCTATTGCAGGAACTATAAAGAAACTGAAGAAAATTTGAGAGGCTTGTATAAGTTGTATAATGAACTCTTCAAAGAGCTATCTGAGATACTTCCTCCAAATGTAAGATGGAATGTTTCAGTGGAAGATAGGATACAGTTTAATTTTAGAAAAGTTTTATTTGTAATTATTAGCCTCTGAGAAAGTTTTTCAAATTAAAGATTAAAATTTTCAACATTTAGCAAAAATTTATTGGAAATGCCTGAGGTTGATGAAGAGAAGTACAAACATGAATTATAATACACAAAATCAACATATATATATATATATATACCCATTATGAAACAAAACTTTAGAATTTATTTTGCGAAATGTTTGGATAAAATGAAACAAACAGTATTCAATGATTTAGTTCAGAAATGTATTGATGCTAATGACGGAGACCCGTATTGATGGAAATTCAAAAGGAATTCAGTTCTGGGATGTCCAATAGATTCAGTCATCGGATGTGATAGTGATGATGGCCCTATTGAATTTTGACTCCCTTCTGATAAAGTGCCACTCACCTCTAATGGGATAGGAAAGTTTTAAATTGTAAAATAATGTCATCAGTGATGTGAGATTCATGCTGCCAAACCTCAGGAGAGAGGGAAAAGCATCTTCTATAGGTTATTACAAGAACCAATATGAATTTGAACTTCTTCCCTAAATCTGAATAGATAATGTATTTCCCATTGATGACACATAAAACACTCAACAGCTGTCAAACGTTTTAACACATTCCCTCACTCAAAATATGGCACTAAGTTGCCAATAGGAGTATTGATTGAATAATATAGATTAAAAAAATAACAGTACCTTGGTACAAATATATTGATGATCTCAGTTTCTGATAAAGCCAACTTAAGGTTTTTATTAAAAAAAAAACAGTTGGTTTATAAAATTGTTAAATTGGTTAATTATTTCAATGGGATGCTTCTTTTCCTGAAAAAAAAAAAAATAGTTCTCGCAGTAGCGGTAATTTGGAATAATGTTTAGAGATGGTAATAAACACAATCATACTGTAAACTTGTTAATTATACAAAATATAAAATAATAATAATTATTTGCAATACTTCTATCATTTGTGTCAGTTTCTTTAACTGCTGCTTCTAGTGCCTTATCCAAATGGATTTTGTTTGAATAATCTGACAAATATATTTAAAAATGGATGCTTTTTTATGGCTTCCAGTAGTTTAATATAAAAAGCACCTGATCACAATCTGACATAATTTTAACTAAATTGTTGACTAGCTATAAACTGAATCAAAACATTCTAGTCGCACGAACATTGGTCCACAACTGAAAAGTCGGTGCTGAGTTGTTCGACCGGGAAGTAAGCACAGGGTGCGTTGCATTCGCTCTGGTGTGCAGTAGGAAGGGTCCTACTCGGAAGCAACTCCTGTCTGACGCTCATTTGACTCTATTTTAGTTGGATTCCAGTAACGTTGCCGCATTGGGCGAAGGATATTGATATGCCGCTCTTCAGCTGGAATTTCATGTTAGGGAAGTAATAGTAATCGCATGGGCCAGGTTTTATATTGGGTTTGATTTAATGCTAACGCAGTCCTCACAATGAGATAGACGCGTGCATGCACTGACGTGGTGAGGTGACCTGTCTTGTTTCATTATATATTTTAGGCCATTGGTGTATATAATTTCCTCCCTACAAATTATTCCTATTTCTTTCGTTCGGTTTTATGGCCTCATCAACATCAGGGTCATTAGAGGTGAGAAAAGACTGGGACAAGGAATGGGAAGGAATTTGGCCATTGCCTTTTGCTGGAAGCATCCTGACATTCATCTATAGTGATTTAGGGGAAACCATGGAAAACCCAAATTTAGATGCCTGGATGAGGGTACTCGAATGCGAGGCTAAAGCATTAAACGCTCACCCACCACCTGTTCTTCTACAAATTTCTCCATGGCTTATTAGGTGGAATATATTCCTTGTGAACATTTTCACCAGTGTAAAAAAAAAAAGTATTGATTAAATGTTGCTTCGAATCAGTCGCATGTATTTTGGCTACTGAGATGTTGGATAGAGAGTTTGTGTGATGTTGGCAGCAGCCCAGTGCTCAGCATAGCATATCCAAAGGACGAGGTACAACATTCTCCGTCATTGGTCTCAATTCATTAGTTGGAATGTATTGTCATATCCCACATATTAATATTGCAAGCCTCAAGTTTTATCAACCACATGTTGCTTTACGCACTTTGCATTCGTAACCGGAGTTATGCGTCATGACAGTTGATCCAAATATTTGACGTTCTTCAGTGAACCGTTATCTATGAAATGTTAAACCACTCTTATGTTGATAAAGGCTTCATCACCAAGAGCCGTCTTTAACAATCGGTGTAATTCTGCATCACATGAAATTAAATAAAAAATTAATACAGATCCGTTTCTATCAGCCATTTCGGGGTTCACAGTGATAGAAGAACGCCTGCTTAAGAAAACAGCAAAGAAACACATCTAAGAGACTGCTTGCAAAACAGGCAGCTGAAATACACTGCAAGTGACATCCGGTGGAACAAGCTGATTGGGTGGTTTATTGAAAGAGTGGATAGCACCCGTACTCCATATCTTGTGTTTGCTCTATTACGTTTGTTAGATGAATTCCATCACAATATTCTTTGCGCATCTTATATGCATATTTTCTTTTTCTCTACAGATAATTTTTTTCCCCCTGTTAAAAATTGTGCAGCCACTAAATGAACCTTTCAATTTTAAACTAGCGACCAGAGCGTTACGCTGCTCTTCCTTCTTGTGTCGAATAATGTGGTTGGAATGCGGAGCTCTGACCTATGAGACTTGCGGGGAACGGCGGAGCCCAGAGAACCCTGTGACCGTAACCTTTAATTTAAAGATGGAAGACCTTGTGATAGAATTGAAAAAAAATTAAAGATTATAAACTTTGTGGAAGCAATGTGTGTAATCGATAATGGTTCCGCTAATTTGAACATCAGCAAAGTTTTAGTGTAGTTTTAGTTTTACTTTACGGTAAATAGCAATGCGAAAAATTAACAAGGAAATTGCTTAAGCGTCATCGATTTTGATAATTTTGCTATATGTTGAGCTATACGAAAATTCATCTTTTATGTGCGGAAAATGTATCCAAGGGGAGCAGTACAGTACTACCCATCATTCAAATCAAGTACTATAAAATGAAAAAAATTTTATACCATATAGAAAAAAGGTATTCTTGAATGAAACAATTTGAAAAATATTTGTCATCAAGAATAATTTTTTGAACCTGGTTGTTCAACTTTAACGGGATAATGAACTTCCAAAATTTAAAAATTCACACAAAATATCTAAAATCAAACACAAAATTCTTTAATAGGTACATATTATCATCTGTCGATAAAATTTTAACGTAACTGATTTCACGTTTCTTGAAAACACGGAATTTTTGGTTAAAGCTCACCTCCCCCCTCCCCCTCCCACATACACACACACACAGCACAACGCATTCGTGCAATAGATCTCTATGCGCCGTCGATAAATACAATCTGTCGCCGGTATGTTATAGTGGATAGAATCAGGTTTCACATTATTATTAACATTTTTATCTAAGGGAAAATTTATACAGACAGTGAAATAAAGACACCCAAACGAATTTGTAATAGGGGAGAGCGGGGGAAATACACGCATGCGGGTAATCACACGCAGGCTGAATTACGCATTTTGAATGGCGCGGGCTTTGCCCAGTTGGTGCTAAACCCTTCTGGCAGGCGTAACAACTACAGTGCCATCCACTCCAGACATTTTGTGATTGCGCTGTGGCGGTAGTAAAGTGAGGTTTATTTTCAATGTGTTTGATGTAACTTTTGTCAGCTATATTATGCAAGGTAAGTGCTACCATAAGTTGATTTAATGCAATTTTTTGCATATCAACTACTAGCCCTAGATGTAACCTTTCATTTAGTTGTAGATCTGTAAAGGTATTTGAGCTAAGACCCAAGTTCTGCTTAGGTTAGTCCGGGAACTCACTTTGGGGTATTGGCATGCGGCTCTTCAAGTGCGTGGTATTCCCCCTTCATAAGAAAATTAGTTGGTTATATTTTCAAATCCAACGAGTTTTTTTATACTTCATATTATTAGATATTATAAAAGAAAAAACCAAAAAGTAAAATGGACCCAAGAGGAGCTGAGCTTCATAAGGGTCTTGATGCCACAAAATCAGGAAGAAAAATAAGAGAAGTATGGGATTGTCGAAGCTACTCTGCGTACAAGAATGAAAACGAAAAATACCAAGGGAAAGATTGAGAACATGGGTACCGATGTGTTTTGGGTATTAGGTAGAGCCATGAAGAATGTAGTGGCTGGAACATTTCAAAACATAACAAGTGTGATGTTTGCTATACAAGAAAATGCCCTCTTTTTCACGCCTTTTTTTTCATACATTTTTTTTTTTTTTTTTACAAAACATCAAGATTTTCTTCAATAATGTACTGTTTAGTACATGTAATTAATAAAATAAACTAACAGAAAATAAAAATAGCATGTATTTTCCATTTTTATGCATTGTTTGTATTGCTGTGTTATTACCCCATATCATGCGTGTCATTACCCTACGGGGTGGGGAATACCATGCATTTGCACTTTTTCTTATTTTAATCATAAAAATTATGGTAATGTTCATAATTATATTCCATCATTTGGAATATGTCGAAAATGTCCATAGTAAGGTATACATTTGTTTTGGTAGATATATAATAATATAATGAACAATTTAAATCGATTTTTCCTTAGGTGCGTGTATTTCCCCCACTCTCCCCTATAAAAAAAGAAAAGAATCTGGACTATAAGATTTTCAAAATGATTGTTATCACAAACGGTAATAGACGCAGCTTCTTCACCCCGCTTAATATCTTCGTGAGGCAGTGAGAATCTTCTATCGTCATACTGTATTTCCAAAATAGTGCAGCGTATTTGTAAAACGTTTGAGTGTTTCTTTGGAAAATGGTAGTTTGTGGGGCAAACATCCCGAAAAATCATCAACCACGCTCAAACTGTAAAAGTCGTTGTACTATCTGTTATTTAAACTTGTTAACGATGTATAAGAATAGATTACGATATAAGTCTAATCATTATTTTAATCTACAGAAATCAATGTTTAGTAATAAATCTTTCAAAAATGGGACCAGTCCTATGGTTCTTGAGTGGCGAAAAGTAATGAGATCTGAGCCTAGAATACAGCGTGCTATAACTCCACATTCTTAACCTGAATGTATTATCTGCGTGTTATATATAAATGATTTAAGTGAAAATAATAATAATATATCTGATGACCAGGTCATTGTGCATAACTTTGACTAAAATTAAAGTCATAATATTTATGATTTACTTGCTGATGCCTTGTTCGTGCTTGTCAAGAATTTCGAACGTTGCATGTTTTTGCACTGAACCTTTAATATTTCCATGATAATAAGTATCCTATTTTACTCTCTTCAAAATCAAAAACGTGACTGTGAAAATCCCGTTTAAATTGGTTCACACACTAAATATATTGCTTATAAATTATTTATATTTGTAATAGTCTAGAACACTAGCCAAGAACATTTTAGTACATTAAAAAATATTCTCGTACATTCCAGAATATTCCAAGCGTTTTTAGAACACTTGGTCGAAATATTGAAATTCCTTAGGTCTATCAATTTTAACTGCCATATCTCCCACACCTCCACAGCTACCGACATGCAATCACCATAATGCACGATAGGAGACTCAAGGCTATTACCAGACACAAACATCAGTGATGTGCGCTGCAAAGTGAAATATTAGGGACACACATGTCTTTGGTCAGAAATATGGAATTGCCTTACGTAGACCACTTTCCACCAAAATATCTCCCACATCCCCAAAGTTACCAACACGCAGCCATTATAACGCAGGATAGGACTATCATGGCTAATACCACAAAAACATCAGTGATCTGCGCTTGGTAGTTGTGGCAACAAACGTGAAATACGGGGAAACACATATTTTTGGTCAAAATATGAAACTGCCCTAGGTCGACCACTTTCAGTAATATCCCCCGCATCCCTACAGCTACCAGCATGCAACTCTATGCCTATTTGTATAACAATGATGAATGAGAAAAACAGAATGTTTTTGTACCATCTCAAGAGATAAAGTACTTTTGACTGTAGCTGCGAAAGAGGTATTTACCAATACTTGATCATTTGTAGGAATGGCTACTGTCAAAATTTTATTCAGAACGTTTTTTGTTTTTATAATTTTAGAAAAGTAGATAATGCTAATACCAGTTGTGTTCATTATACAATCTGTTAAGAGAAAACACCATCAGAAAATGTCTTCTGGAATTAATATAGGACTAACGAGATGGGGGATTGGGGGGGGGGGGGAGTTTCGAGGCAAGAGACACGTGGGACAGAAGGGATTTCAAGGATGGACAAAATGGAGCCACATAGTTTATGGACGCTCCATAAGCGCCTTGAATTGTTCTCAGGATGCAGTGAATATCTGGTGACGATGCGGCAGCGTTTCAGAAATAAAGCAGAATGACGCGCAAGGTTTAAGTGTGTGCTCTGTGACGAACAGCGATATTTCCGTAATGAACTGTACAAAATTAAATCCAAAGAGAACCAGACTTTCTCCTCGGATTATAACTGTGTTCTTCCACATGGAATCAAATCACTGGACTATCTAATATCTGCTTCCTCAACTCGATGAATTCATCTGTTTCCTCAGCTTTTTGCAAATGGAAATGATGCTATTCATAAAGGTCGTACAACTACCTGATAATATCTGAAGGCAAATTGTCACTTCCTTAGAAGTCGTACAGCACAGTGGTGTAGTTGAGTGGAAACTGAAGGAATCAACGTGCAGTACATAACTTACCCTTTTGGTGTATTCTTGGTATTTTGAAATCTTCTACATACACTGTTACTTTTTACCTTTCTTATACAATTAATCTATATTCAAATCCTAGATCTTATCATTCAATCGTGATTATAATTAATTTTAAAATATTGTCATTTACCTTGTCGTGCTCCTTAAGACTTTTACCTGGAAGGAAATTAGTTTTTGCCTTCTCTTTTCACCAAGACGGATTTCAACTGTCACCATTCCGGTTATAATTCATTATTTTTCTTCTTACTGCATGAAATAAACCTTTATACTCTACCAGAAATTTCATCAACTTCTACTTCTTCTCAATCCATTTCATTCCTCCAATAATTATTCTCTTCCAGAATATCTTTCACAGTCTCCATGAATTGCTCTCCCATTTTCTCCTTACTGTCAGAGATTCTTCAAAAAAAAAAAAAAAAAAAAAAAAAAAAAAACCTAATTAGTACTTTATATTACAACTATATATTTTGTTATTTTTCAATCTTATTTTTACAATTTTACAAATCAAAGAGACGTATGACCGTGGCCGGTAGCTGATAGCGGCATTACACCCTATATGCGCTGTTCTGTAAATAATGCCTACTATTTTTTAATGGAAACTAGGACAGAACCGCAGAGACAATATAGTTAAATAGAGCAATAACCTATCCACTCATAATTATTATACACACATCACCGCCATTGTTTATATACCGTGTCTGGCTGTGCTCCCGAAAGTTGGAGCCAGCTGACTGGGATATATTAACAGTGTATGTGGTTCATCTTATATACACCCAGAAAGATAGAGGTCGAAGAGATTCAGGGAATACAAAGACGAATTTATAAAAGCACTTCGGTAATTGATGTTCTCTGGTATATACATCAACATACATTAGAAAAAATTGTCGCGTTGTTAGTAGACCAGACTGGGAGTCTCTGGTATATTGACGACGCACGTTTCGTTTAAACTTATTCGTAAACATGTGTACTCCCACTTTCACTTACGAATGTAGTGAAATACTTCGTCCACCAACCTATTTGAGCCGGAATGACAGGAAAGATAAGATTAGAGAAATAAGGATGCCGCAATGATTCTTATATGATTCTTTTTTCCCTCGTACCACTAAGGATTGGAATGCACAACAAAGAGACTAGCTTTGGTGCTGAGCACCCTCTGCCACCCACAATTTTGTGAATTGCAGCGTATATATGTAGAAGTAAGCGACATTGCTAATATTGGCAGCCAGTTCAGAAAGAAGTTTTCAAAACCGAAAATAATGAACAGCATGCATGCATCAGCCTGGAAGTGATACGAGCTGAATACCTAATCGACTCTAGTCTAGTCGTCGCTACGCTAATTAAAAACATTTACAACAGCAAAAGCGCCGAAACTAATTTGACCTCACGAGTGTTATGTTTAAATCTGTATTTAAGCGTAATTTTTATGGAATTGTTAAGTACGTTGACAAGTTCTTGATATTGAGTGAGGCTGAAGAAAACGTTTTGCTTCTTTTTCGTAGTAGATTTTAAGTCAATATATTTTTCCTAATTTGTTTATTTTTTAATATGTTATATTCGGCTATGCATTCTAGCGTGTAAAACGGACGATTCTGTAGTTGTTAGCAAAACCTCCTCGTATTAATCATATCATCTGCGGATAACCTAACTTCTTGACCGTAATTTGTTGGTTCCTACTTCCTCTATTCAGCGAGGATCTTCTGATTAGGAGGTAATGACACCCGGTAGCGCTTGCAGAATACACTCTTCGTGTAGGAAAGCTCGCAAATGCGTCTTGCTGGTATAGACAGTATTTAGGTCTTTTGTACAGAAGAACTTCTCTCCATCTGCATCCATTATCGTGGAAACGAAAAAGCGGATGCGGTAAAAAATTTGTCAGTAACAAATAATATGCTTAAAAAATGGGATGGATTCACTAATGCCAGGGTTTTGGTTCTAACGGTGGTGGTTTGGTTGATATGCCTCCTGGAATAACTCGCACGCATGACACGCACCTTCAAACCGCCTTAACGTGCTGTGTGTTACACTGCATCAAAAGAATCGGTCAGGCGTCAGTTAATCGTTTTCGTCTTCTGTTACACATCTGGTTACAGACGATTTTCTGCATCGCTAGCCAATAGATTACTATAAATAAAATGCTGTTTACATCGGTTAACTGATCAGAAAAGCTACTAGCTCCGCAAATCTGTAATAATATTTTCTGGATATACACCTCGTCGACGTCGAGGTCATTAGAAGCGGAAAAGGACTGAGGGCAAGGAACGGGAAGGCATTCGGCCATGGACTTTTTACGAAAGCATCCTGGCATGTGCTTGGAAATATTTCCGGAAACCATGGAAAATCCATATCTGGATACCCGGATGGAGACTCGAACCCGCGTCCTCCAGAATGCAAAGCCAGAACATTAATGGTTCACCCACCACGCTCTGTCGCAAAGCTGGAGGGAATGGAAAAAAATATATTAAACCAATTCACCAATTTAACAAATAAAACACTATTCGAACACTAACAAGACCACGTAAACGGGAAATTGATTCGACGTCACAATGGCTAACGAAAACAGACATACAGCATAAGAAAAAATGACACAGATGTGATAACACACAGAAAAACAAAACCAGGTTCGTACTACTGCTGATACAATCATACAAAAACAGGTTAACATGCTGCGTTGGAGGGAAATGTAAAGGCTTCTAAATATATACTTCTCAGAATATTCAACTGCAACATGAAAAACACAAGTCTGGAAAGAGTTAAATTGTGCTGCATGCATAAATGGGTCTTTAAAGTGCATAAAGTGCCGTACCAGACTACCACGTGAATTTTACATGTGAATAAATGATGTATTTGTGTTTTATAAAGTTTGTGTTGTGTATAATAATACTATTGTAGTGATACACCTACTTTTACAATGACTGATAATACCCCACAGCACAAGGGCGAAACGCCTCTGTGAAATAAAGGAAAAAAGTTAAGCGCGATAGTTGTTTGTAAACGGCAATAGGCCCGTTTACACCTACGCGCCAAACTGACGGTTTGGAACGGCGCTCCGGACTGCCGCGTCGGAGCGTGAGGTTGGAGTCCAGTTAACAGTCCAGTCGGGCGCGCCAGGACTGCGGGTTGGAGTGTACGCGCCTAAAGTGGTCATTATCGCGTGGCGCGTGGACTTTCCGCCGGGTTGGAAAGTTTTGCAGACGGTCGAGTATGCATCATTCGATTTTCAGGTCTTTGTTGTTTTTGTTGGTTGTACTTGTGTTTATAAGTGTATTTAAAATGTCCTCCAAAAGAAATAAGAGCAACTGAGTAATGGTACCTGCTGCTTTACAAATTTTTTAGGTGTAGAAAGAATTTTAAAAAAAAAGCGTATATGGATGAAAAGATGGTGCCAAAAGCAGAGATCTGTATGGACACATGCCTCATTTGAGAGAGCTACGGGAAAATGACCCAGTTGGTTTCAAAAATTATCTACGAATGGACAATTCCACATATGACTACATTTTAAAATTAGTATCTTCACAAATATCAAAACAAGACAAAGTTATGAGGGAGAGTTTAACTGCAGAGGAACGTTTGGCTGCTACTCTTCGTTTTTTGGCAACTGGAAGGTCCCTTCAAGATTTGAAATTTTCTTCTAGTATCTCTTAGTAAAATGATACCTGAAACATGCCTCATGGTTTATACTGCTCTGAAAAAAAGAGGGAAATACCACAGACTAGGCGCACATGTGTATACTTCTGCAGTTCCACTCCTACTGCTTGGATATATACTTCTCAGTTATTTTCGAAATGCCCCCGAATTCTTTGAATCTTTTTAATGAAGAAATCCTTATTTTCACTTTCAAATACATTTACCCTGCAGGATTCTAACAAATTATCACATGAACGATTTTTAAAATTTTATTTTTGTAATCATCTGATTTAACCTTCCGCAAATATGGAAAATTCTTTTAAAATTCTATAAATCCTTCCAAATTATCTCTTGACAACTTTTTTTCAAGATTAAAATATTTATTTTTCAAAGCAGGCTAAAGTTAAATAAAGACACCCAGAAATTGTAACCAACAACGAACAAGTACTGACGCATCAAGACTGCAGACGGACAAAATAGGTCTTGTAAGAACTGGGCACCAGGCCTCTCTGACCACGGAGCATTATTCGCGCGAGTACGCCTGTATACGCGCGAACATATCGTTACAATCCAAACACAGGGAATGTAATGTGACTCCGTGCATTGCGAGCGCTTGAGTCGCGCGAACATACACGAGGGCGACGAGATCCGAAATTGTTTGGATTTGGCCGCGCCAACACGCGCTTCACGCGGTTGACATCCAGAATGTAAGGCGCCGACAGATGTTTCTTGAGCTCCAACAATAATAGAAACGATACTAATCGTACAAAAACAACTAAAATCTACACAAAATTACTTGAAATAATTAGTAAACATTTTAAAATTAAAATAGAAGGCATATACAAAATCATATTTACGAAACCAAACACTTCTTAAAAAAATTCAAAATCTCATTCAAAACATTATGGCCCACATAACATTTTTAATTAGAGTCCTCTAATATTCCATGCTTTTAATACATTCACAACAGTGATTCTGTTCATTTAATTAATTTTAATCCATCAAAACACAGCAAGCCCATGGAATAACTGAAACATTTACAATCAATTTATTCGATTCTCTCTCAACCACAGAATCAATTTATTATGCGGATTGTAATTAGTTACGACTAATCTTTAATATGTAATATTGCGTAGTGTATTATATATAAAGTTTATATTTGCTGGTGATCGATAAAATTACAAAAGTTCTTAATATATTGTATAATATTAGGAAAAAATTACCGTCAATTTATAAAGATTATTTACGACGTAGTTCATTTCACCTAGTTTATATAAGGAAACAAGTTTACCATAATTAAGTTGGATATTGTTTCAGCCGCCCTATCCAATTACTTTTATAGTGTTCCATTTTTCAAACAATTATTTTTCTCTTAACATAAATCTATTTTTGGTGTTCGAGTATATTTTCAAGATAAAGTTACATAACTAATGCGGTATAAGATTAAAATAAATTAAAAAGTAGACCATGTCGCCAATGATAGGATGTGAGAATGGAAATTTAACATATTTAGGGCCTAATCAAAGAACTTTTCATTTATTTTCTTAATTAAAAAGTAAATAAATGTGTATTAAGGAATTGTTTTATTTTCTTTGTTATATTCACTGACATGAAGAACAAATGGAATAGGTTGCGGGGTACAACGAAGTGGCGATAGAGTCCACTGGACGGCCAGCCTACGGTATGAACTTCCGGTAATGAATCGTATGTGGCCAGCCACTCCGAATCGACATGCACACTCTAAAAGCGAGATGTAACTCGCAGAATGCGAACCAGCAGAGAGTCAGTAAGATTCACTGTCTATGCTGCAGAAGTCACATTACGTAAACGACAAAAGGAGCTTCCACGAGGGGATTTTTTGCAAGAATAGTTTGAAACATTCGAAATACGATAAAATTGATCTTCCGTACGAATCAACAGAAAATTACACAGCATAATCACCAGGAATAATGAAGTCATCCGTTAACCTTACAGGAGATGCACTTGTAACGGAGCGTCCATAAACTACGTGGCTCGGTCTATGGGAATGAGGGGTTGGCCGGAGGGCTGCGCTGCGCCACATGGGGGAGGGGGGGGGGGTTCCGAGCCAGGCCATGGAGATATCCATTCATATTAGTTGTCACAGTTAAAATGAGGCACAGAACACACATCAGCATGTGAATAATTATTTCCGTCATTTAATTATCTCCATATGTAATTTATTATAGTCTGACAAGATAAAACAGTACAAAATGTCTTCTGGAATCAATAGAGGAAAGGCTGTATGCTATAGAAGGAGGATGGGGAGAAGCAAAAGCCACGTAGGGCTACGTGGGAGGGGGGGAGGGTGGGAGGGGGGCGGAGTTGACAGGAGGCCATAATGGAGCTACGTGGTTTATGGACGCTGCTTACCAGCTGCGCTGTTGATTTGTGCGTGTGGGAATATTTACTGTCGTCTTCCGACGATAGAATTTGTTGCAGTGGTTAAATCAGCTGCGACAAACTGCTTCCTCACTTCCTTCGCCTCTTCGACAATATTTCCTCGACACACGGCAAAGCCTGCCCACATCTCGCGCTCGTATTAACAGCATAATTAACGTTACTTCCACACTTACTTTTTTAATACAAATTAAGTAAAAAATACTCTCATCTGTAAATATAACAGAGCGATACCGAGTGTGGTGGGTGAATGGTAACGCTTGGTCTCGCATTAGGGAGGAGGCGGGTTCGAATCCCCGTCCGGATATCCATATTTAAATTTTTGCTGGTTTCCCGAAATCACTCCAGGCCAATGCCGGATGCTTCCTTCTAATGGAACAGGTCTGAATTCCTTCCCGTTCCTTGCATCCAGTCCTCTCCAGCCTCTAATGACCTCGACGTCGATGAGGCCAAAAACCACAAAGAAATAAAAAAAAGTGCCAAAACTAAGTACCAACTCACGATTGAAAGTAAAATGTGTCTTTCCATTTTCTAGGAAGCGAGTTGTGAAGCTTTTCCTTAAAATTTAAAATAGTTGCACAATCGCAATTTCCTCACGAGAAAACTGAAATTGTAATCGAAGCAACAATAATATTCAAAGGACCTGTTTCAGAAGATATTGTAAGACCAGAAAAATACCTATAAATTTCGTGAGATTCCAATCTCGCAGTTTGAATCCTTGAGGCCAGACCTTTAGTCCACTCCCGAGGCTTAAAGGCTGACACTGGACCGTAAAACCAAACAACATCCCATACTCCAAGTCTGCGTAGAAAACATCTTCAATGACTATTCTTTTTCTTATTATTTTTTTTTTCCTACTTGTTGCTTTAAGCCTCGTCAGCATCAAGGTCATTACAGGCTGGAATGGACTGGGGACAAGGAACGGGAAGGAATTCGGCTATGGCCTTTTGTAGGAACCATCCCGGTATTAGACTGGAGTAATATGAGAAACCACGGAAAACGCAAATCTGGACACCGGAACGGGACATCTGACCGTATATCGAGTGCGTCCTCTGTGGTTCTGTTGCTAACCGACAGAGCGCTCGCGTGTACTACCCAGCACCACTCCTAGTTCTGCCGCCACCCGCTAGAGGGTCTGCCTGCAGCTATCACAGAGTTACTGCATTCAGTTGAGCTTGAAGTCTGGTTATTTTATGAAGAATTATTGTGGTGGATATTTCATCCATCGAAGACGTTTTTTGTGACTGCCGTATTCTTTTTATGTGGTCTTGTCTGTAAGTGTGGTATGTATTTGATATCATGTGAAGATATTAAAATTGTAAGCATCAACAAAAGAACTACCGGCAGGAAAGAAATAGGTTTTTTTTTTTTTTTTTTTTTTTTTTTTTTTTTTTTTTTGGGAAACTAGTCGGTTTACGATTACTCGCTACCGGTCCAGGGTCATCTCACCTCTGCCGCTCACACCTGGGGCACAGTTTAAAGCTTGCAGGGGAGTAAAGCAGTGTATACCATCAGCTAAGAAATATTAATAAATAAAGGAAGTCTCAATGTATGGGCTTATAATAGCAAAATCACAGCGTGAGTCGTATTACAGCCTGTCATCGAATTTATGATATTGTTTTCATGAATTTTTCAACATGCGGGGATAATCACAAGACATTGGAAAGGATAGCTGTTACTAAATTAGCAGCTGACGTCGATATGAGGACGATAAACAACACCAAATAACAGCACAGACGCACGCGGTGTTTGATCGGATCACTCAACGATCAGGCTTCAATTCTTCATTTTTTTTGTGATTTTGCTTTACCCTTTGGCAAAATTGAGATTATTAGCGGAAAGGACTGCTGGCAGTTAACTGGAAGGAATTCGGCCACGCTCCTCTCACAAATACATGAAGAGCCGACGAAAAATTAGTGACAGCAGAGGCTGGACATTACAAGGTTGATTATGATTATGAAGTGGGGAAGAAACTGCATATTGAAGCCTCAAAATGGAAATCCCTTGGCATAACAAGATTTTATTCATTTTCAACTCCGAGAAAACCTCCAGCCTTACAATTTTCAACCCTGTTTCTCGATCATCCTTTACTTACTGGCACTGCTACCGCGCTTATCCAGTCCTCTGGTATGTATCAATTATCCAGACTCAATTTAAGTAATATTTCAAGATGATACGTATTTAGTAATATTACCTACAAAAGCAACTTCATGTTTTTTCAGCTTTCTTAGTTCATGATGTCCTCTGGAAGAATTTCAAATTTTTTGGTCTTCTCATTGCTAATTATGTTGTTTAGTTCGTTATCCGATTTGGACCATCCAGTTTCTGAATCATTGTCACTAATGGTCTCACTAAACCAGCTACTTAAAATCTTTGCGTTTTTAAAATCCTTAGTAACTTTTTCTCTATCCTTACCTATAAGCGCCTTCCTTTTACATTTCATCCGAAATATCTCGCATATATCCATCCTTCCCATTGATATTCGCATTAATATCATTGCCTAAAGCCATACAGCCTACTCGAAAAGAACTTACGTTGCACACAGGTACCTCTGATGTGGTTACATACCAATCTCTCAATTCGTTTACTTGAAACTGATGTTAAACTAATTGGCCTGTAATTTTCGACTCTATTTGTTACCCCTCCATTATGGATAGGAACTACTATCGCACTATTCCAGTCATTTGGTAAGCAGCAAGTATCAGGACTCAATTTAATTAACGTTTCAAGATAAGGTACGGTATCACATCCTATTATCTTTAGAAGGTCTGTAGTATTATTAATGGATTTTTAGCTTTTTCGGTTCCTTCATTACATCCTTAGGATAAATTTCAAATTTTTCTGATTTCTAATTGTGTGGGTAGACTTGTTACAGTTTTTTTTTTTTTTTTTTTTTTTTTTTTTTTTTTTTTAGTTATTAATAGATATTTCTGGATGCATCAGTGAGTAATCCCCTTCAACAATAATATTTTGCATCTTTGGCACCTTGTTTCCCATTAATATTTCCTTCTGTTGATGGTAAGGGTTGTAAAGGGTGCACCAGAGAAGCGAAGTAATTGGATTACAAAACTTTGGTTGCACAATTGCTTGAATATGGTGGCGTAGTTTGGGACTCACATTATGAGTATCAAATACAGGAGTTGGATCGTGTGCAAAAGATAACTGATAACTTTGTTGCGGACGCTGTCAA
Organism: Vandiemenella viatica; assembly: GCA_031002005.1. Taxonomy (NCBI): domain Eukaryota; kingdom Metazoa; phylum Arthropoda; class Insecta; order Orthoptera; family Morabidae; genus Vandiemenella; species Vandiemenella viatica. The sequence continues at coordinate 22,073 of JARYHS010005761.1, forward strand.
TAATTGTTATGATAAAAGAGGAGGATTGAGTGTGATAGGAAAACAGGAAAATGCTTAAGGCATTTCTTGATGTTGGTGATTGGATGGATAGGCTCGAATAATTACGAGTAAGTGCATGGAAAGGAAAGGATAACCATAGGCACTGGACTGTCACTCGATATCATGCGTAAGGGATTGTAGGTACAGTGTCAGGGATTACCAAGGGAAGCGATGTCTAGTTTATTAAAAGGCCGAAGGGTTTTAAATTCTTAATTGGTAAAAGTATATGAGCGGAGGAAGTTAACCCTCAAAATATGTCAGATAGTATTAATAATAATTACAATATAATAAAATAATTAAATGGTGTATTGTAATTACCACTGGAGCAAGCTGTCCATCACAAATAAATTAAATTCATTTCCACTGAACTCAAGCGGAAACAAAAAAATCAAATGTTATCATCACGGCCGCATTTAGCTTTGTGGGCCGGGCTCTCCTGTCGGCAATGGCCACTCCGACCGGGGATTAAATTCGAAATTCAACCCAAAAAATTTATGGGCGACCTTTTTTTCTTTTCTTTTTATGCTCTACTACTGGCCCAGGCGGGGGCCCCAGGGTTGTGGTGCGGGCCCCCTCTTTGTGGTGCAAGCCCCCTTTTGTAGTGCGGGACTTTAGGCTACAGCCTAGGTAGCCTACGCTTAAATGCGGCCCTAGCTATCTTATACTTAGTCACAGAAAGGATAAAGAGTGTGTGTGTGTACGTGTGTGCTATTTTTGACTTATCCCATATTATTTGTACTTTGTACCAAGTATGATGCAAAGGGAACAATAAATAAATACAGTGTACAAATTTAGGGAAAATTAAATTTCAACTAGGAGTGGCAATTAAAAATAATTTTTTGTAAACGTTTTTCTTATTAGTATGAGAAGAGTGAAATGTAAAGATACAAGACAAACATATTGAGATGTAAAGTAGATATCGGATTTTCACAAATCTATACATTTACTGACTTCCATTGCCGTGGAGTACTTGAATAGTAAGTTGTTAGCGTATCCATAAATTTTATATGTGTCGACGGAATTAGGGTAATGCTGGCAACAAATTAGATTTTAAACAGCAATGCTCTTAGTTTTTGAAGTGGAATTCTTACTCTAGTACATTAAACATCTTTGCAGCAGAACCTAACAGCTGTTCGGGAAGAGCGTCGTTATTGTGCTGTGAAGTTAAATTGCGTTTTGCTGTCTCAAAACAACAGAAGGAGGTGATATGGAGCCGATAAATGCTGTATATATTCCGGAAGAGGTAGGTTTACAACTTAAAGCTGCTTACAGAGTCGAACAGCACAGCTTAATGTCCCACAACAACAGGACACCTTTCACTGGCCTGCTGTTCACTTTGGTTTGTAAAGAATTGCGAGTTAGCACATTTTGCTCATCAGACTGTATGAGTTGACCACATGCTGTTCAACGATACCTTTAAATAAGTTGTGTTTGATCGTCTGAAAAAATATGAGCAAATGCATTTACACTAACTATACGAAGTTTGTTAGTGTTTAATTGTAATAAATCGGTGGACGAAACTGAAGAAACGAGTCACTTTTGCAGCAGTTACTGTGCTAATGCATTTTTTTTTTTATATGAAAAGTATTACAGGCACGGGGATGTGTAACTGAGATGCCGTATTCTACAGTGACTGCTATCAGTGTTTTTGACTGTGTTTATTTATTATCTGAATATGTTGCAAAGCTTTTGAGGAACGCCTATTTGTAGTTGTCTGAAAGCTGTTTTCTTGAGTATCTTTTTTTCCCCATTTTTAGTTAAATATGAAGTCCTTAAAGTGTATTTTATATTATTAGTAAATGGAATGTGACTGATTGAAACCTTTATTGTGTATAACAGGCAGTCTCAGTTACACAGATCGATTTCACATATGTTAGTATCCACATGCTGCCAACAGAATTTTCCTGCACAAGTCTACTGATAAATTATTCACATGTGTTGCATTAGTTAGGGGTGTGTTTTTCAGTGAAGTATTGTTCATATGTTTCAAAGCACTGACTTGTATTTTGCTCCAAATAACATAGTTGTGGTTGTCCTGTAAAATTTCCTGCTCTTTAGTTAGCTGCTTGTAATAACTGAAGATGGTAAGATAAAAAATTATTACCAGTGCTCATATATTTCTGTTAAAATGTATGCAAGTATGTAATATAGAAGTTATTTTCTGTTGTGTGGGTGGATTGTAACAAGTAGCGTTATTTTCCTTATTGAAATTGACGCATAACCATAGACCAAGGTGTAAGATTTAATGAATGTTGATTTACATCAAGTTGTGTCAGCTCACATTAGAGTTGTTGTTGGTGCTTTGAGACATTAGTATGTCTTGCTGATTAATATCTGGTTGGAATAAACAGTTCTGAGGTCAAACTAAATATTCTTATCAGTCTCTGAATGGCTCATAGATAATACTAACTTCAACTGTCTTCTTTTTTTTTTTTTTTTTTTTTTTTTTTTTTTTTTTGTAAAAATCGCTGATTTTCTCCTTACAGTGTTGTGTACTGCTTAACATGACATTGTATTTGCATATGTAAAAACAACGATTTATGACATGCCCTGTTGTCGAATTGCTGAGTTTGTATTATAACATCTCACTATGAAATTGTGAAGATTACACCAAATTGACAGGATGGGCTTACCACTATTTACACTAAAGATTGAGTTTACCACTGATAGGCCATTGACTGTCAATATATGTATTAAACATAGAGCTCCATATTTACTTTTACAGTGTTGGTAGAAAATGGGACATGATGATTTTCTTGTCATTTTTTCCTCCCAAGTAGAGATTTCTTTGCAGATTGCAGTGATAGGAATGTTAACATGTCTTGGAAGCCATTCCATTGAGCCAACAATATTCTCTGTTGCTTGATAAAATACTTATTAATCAACCTGTGCAATTTTCTATAAAATATCATTGTCTGACTTTAGCCTCACATTGTTTCTAATTGCATATTCTTAATAATATTCATTGCCAAGCTATTTCCAAAATAACTAACTCTCTTTTAACACCAGTTTTTTTTTTTTAAATTCATTGATATTAATGTGAGTATTTTACCATACAGTTTTACTTCAGCTTGTTCCGCTGAAGTTAACTTGTACAGGCAAATAAATCCAATTTCTGACATTCTGAGGTATCCATACCTCATTAATTAAAAAATTGAAAGGCTGGTAACTGAAGTGAAAGGGGGAATTTCTTTGCATTGCATAATTTGTGCTATATATCAGCCTATTCTGTCTACATCTTCTAAATAGTTGCATTATCCTCACCACAATTAACTGTCCAGCACAGTGAACACAAGGCTGATATCATGTTTGAATGATTTGTGTTAAAACTTGTATGTTGATTCGCAGTGTTCTCAGTAATTGCATTGTAGTTGGATACCAGAGTAATTGCTATGAACACCACTCTACATGAGCTCTGCTACTGAAACTGGCATATATACATACCATTGGTAGTACATACCTGCTTTTGTCTTAAATATGTGTAATTGAAAATTTTGTTATCTACCATTTATTAATTTATTTAATCTCTGAAATGTTTTTCCCTCATTGAATAGTTAATCTTCAGTGAAAATTTGGTAAATTTAGTTAGGTGCTGGTCATGAACAGCTCTTTTTCCACTATTATAGAACCCTATTTGATGCTGTGCTTCAACATTGCTCCTTGTATTTTAGTGAAGGTCACAATTTCCATAGTTCTTGCACTGGAGAACCTTGTTGGGTATCCCCACTTCCTCTAGCAGTTACAGTCTTTTCTATGTCTTTTCTTAACCAACAGGTTCCTTCACTTCTACGACATGTTTAATGCTTAATCATATAATGTGGAAATATCTCTTTGACAATACAAATGCTAAGTGTGTTACAAAGAAATTAAAATTCAAGTATTTCATGTATTTGATTGAATATATTTAAATGTTATTGTTGATTTAATGGAAGTATTATTCATGAGGCCAATAGGAAATCTGTCAGTGAAGTCTATTTATGAGTTGTTTCATAAATGTTGCATTAATTAGTGTAGACACGATACATTTTTCTTTAATATAAAAATATGAGGAAATTGTGCCATAATTTTAGGG
>JARYHS010005762.1:0-26195 GCA_031002005.1 Vandiemenella viatica
CTAGATTGTTTCAGTTTATTCACTTCCAGTCTGTTCTGCTTATACTGCTTTCTTATTCGCTTGAATTTCAGCCTGCACTTCATTACTATCAAATTATGGTCCGAGTCTATGTCTGCTCCTGGGTACACTTTACAGTCTAGTACTTGATTCCTGAATCTCTGTTTGACCATGATATAATCTAGCTGATATCTGCCTGTATCCCCAGGACGTTTCCAGGTGTATATTCTTCTTGCATGGTTCTTAAACAGTGTGTTCGCCGCTACTAACTTATATTTAATAATAATACATAATAATAACAGTGAAACACACGCATCTGTAAAGACCTGAGTCGGAAGCAAATACCTTCGTCCCTGGGAACAAAGAAGGAGAAGGAAATGAAGACACTTTTATAGCAGTAATGAGAATGGATAAAATACAATACCTTGTGAATAATATGCAAGAGATGAACTACATGTGTGAGGACTGGAATTGCCAAGGACTGCAATATATTACAAAGACATCCCTTTCATCTGACTAAGTGTCAGCGAGTTTCTATCTCACTGGAACGTGGCGGGCAGACAGTAAAGAAGCCTCAGGAACGTCAAACCATGGACGGAGAAAATTCAAGTTATCCCTGGTTACCGCAGTTGAAGGCGCACTGCAATCTGAACAACTGAATCACATGACAATTGTAATCCTCCGGGTTCAAACCTGGCGGTGCATTGCTCTTCACTCTCTTGTCAGTCACGTATAGTTTGTTACAGGTACTTTTAGTCGTTGTGACTTCTGCGATGTAATTTCGCTCCCGTATCTAAACTGAACTTCGGAATGCGCTATCATGGATTTAGTGTGGGAAATATTATAGTTGGTAGTAGACAACTCCTCTGCGTGTAGTGAAAGTGTTTACATCTATGATTTAGTAAGATTTGATTACAACTGTGGGCAAACTAGTTACGCAAGTTTGTCGTTAAACTTCCAAAGATGCTAGACAGCTTCGCTAGCAGGACAGCACGGCGTGAAGTGTAGGGCGCGGCGGCGAGGCTTTCAGCCGGTGTTGGGCTGTCGTGAATGATTAATAGCACGCCGCTCTCATGAGCTGTCTGCTGCGAATGGCATTACGGGCCAACACGCCATTGATTGCAGAGCAGTATACAGCGCTTAGTGGGTGCTCATCCTGTAAACCGCTTTCATTACCTGCAGCTCATATGAGACGGCTGTCCCGCCGTCGCGGCATTCTTCCGGCCTGTAACGCATGGAGTTGTTCTCCTTAGTAACACGCAAAAATCGGAGAAATTAGCATTGTCTTGCAAAAAACGTTCCAGTCCTCTGATGAACGGCTGGTTTTACATTGGAAAGTGGATTTCTCAAATGCAAGATTCAGAACAGCTTTTTAAATTCTTTTATTTGACACACATGGAGTAAATTATAGTTTCTTCTAGTCACATTTATTACTTGATGTTTTTTCCCCTCTGTTATAAGTTTCTTGACTGGTTGATGCAGTCCTGTCTTTATCTGTTCTCTTCATTTCAGCGTACCCATGTATGTATTCTAACCTGCGATTCCTCAAACGTACTTACCTTCAACTAATGCTCCTTTAAATCTCGTGTACTTAAATGTGACCATACATGTTATCTGTTCTTGCTGTGAGACTCTTCCACAAACTCCTTTCTCGTTCCTCATTTCTAAAATGTCTTAATACAGTAGATTTGTCAGTTCACTAAATTTTTAACATCCTTCTATTACATCACGTTTCAAAGGTTTCTATTTTCCTTCTTTTTGATAGTTCTGAAGTCCAAGCCCCACTTTACTAAAGCGACGTTCTCCATCCATTCACTTTAGAAAGAGAGTCCAACGATAATCCTTTTCGAAAAAGTTACTTTGCGTTTTTTTTTTTTTAACTTATGGATTTACGCCTCGTCGACCTCGAGGTTATTAGAGGCGGGATGGTACTGGGGACAGGGAACGGGAAGGAATTCGGCCATGGCCTTTTGAAGGAAGCATCCTAACATTCGCCAGGAACGCTAACCGCTCACCCACCACGCTCAGTCTCTATGCGTTAGAATGGTCCTGCTCTTAAAATCGCCCGACTATCAATTAATTTTACTTCCTAGAAACAGTCGTTTACTTTTGAACCTAATTCACCATAGAGACTGCTGTTATTGTTATTATACCTGGCAAACTTCAAAAGTTTTGTATTGCTTCCGCCTAAATGCAAGTACTAAACATAAACTTCATATTACAAGCTCGCATAGTAGGTACAAATATAATTTATAATCAATATTTAACTCTACCATAACGCACTTTCATTCATTATAGTTATATCCTGAAACTTTTTTTATCTCTACGTTAAACGCTAGAAAATGAAGGGATCGATTATGGATACCAAATTCATGTTATTTTTACAGTTAGTAAATTAAGCGAGAATAACGTGTATCGCACGATTAAAACAAAACTAAGAGAATGATAGTAAGAATATAAAATTTTATAATGGATTGAAAGTTTAGGTTTCCAGATAAAGTTTCTTAATAGTACTGCATATGGACTGATTTTTTATAATTTAATATACTTAATATTATTTAGAATCTTAATATGTCTAACCTATTTAAAATCTATAACTTGTTAAAATCTTTGATCTTTTCTGATGATTTCCTGTAAATGCTTGTATTTTGGATTTGTCTGATAATATTTCTAGGTTATACGGTTCCACTACTAAATGTAGTACATAAAACAGTTATTTGAGAGCGTCATACGTTTCAGTTAATATTACTAGGTTGTCTGTAAATCAATAATAAATCGATCTGCCAGTGTGGTTCAGTGTGTTGAGGCGCCGCAACACTGGATCGAGGATGTACTGTACAATGGACCCGTGCTCTAGCCCAGAGCCCCGCGTGCCTACCGTCTAGTCTGGGGATCTAGGGAGGTTTCCCGTAGCTATAAAGGCAAATTCCAGAACTGTCCTCAATCTCCGCCTCATAAACTACACATTGCAGAAGCAAAAACACTCTTATCACACGCAGAATACAAATACACGTTTCACAGACAGGTGTAAATACTTGCTATACCCCATTAATGCACAGTGCCACACAGCAATAGGTATAAAATTCTTGCTGTTAGCAAGGGCATGCGGCCGTAAAACCATAGCTCCAAATTTGTCCACACTAACGATGAGTAAAATCCGAAGGCAGCGGACCCCAAAATGTTGGGAAAAAGTGGTGAAGAACCAAAGCGGTAAATAATAAATTCAAGTTAGATATTTTTGCAATAATCTTTCTCTTTGTTTGCAGATGATGTTATCTATGTGAGAGGTAAATAATGAGTGTGTTAAAAGACAATCTTGTCTTGCACCATGGTTAGTTACAATTTTATCACTTTATCCTTCTTTGTTCCCATTTCATTGTTGCGTAAACCCTTTTTTCTTCTGTACTCTGTGTTCGCCAAAAGTTTCGACATAATTATTATCAACTATGAATAAATGATTATTAAATTCTTTGTCATCCTACTGAAAATCCAAACCATACATAATCTGCCGTTACTAAAACCATGTTGTTCATTTGTTAACATTTGATCAGATACAATCTAAAAATACTTTTTTAAATTATGTATATCCTGAAATAAGTAGTCTCATAACTCTATCTCTTCTTTTAACGACATGATCTCAACGATCCTGGATCATGCCGTCTGCGTCTGGACAACAAAACATTCAGAATCACCTCTACGATTCACTTCCAGCAAAAAGAAAGACAGAAAACCAGGTGGCTTTTTTACCGTTCTCCCACAAAACAACTGCATCAACAAGAGCATGGTAAACACCTTTTCTTTTGGTGGAAGGGACTGGTGGGGAGGTTTGGGACGGGGGAATATATATACGCTCGGTTTTGAAACAAAACCGTAGTGATACCTGGAAACTAGGGTGAAATAATGGGAAGAAATACTAAGTGACACCAATAACAAAACTGACTGAGCCTTTAAGTTAAAATCTTGAAAATAGATTCGTACCGCTGACTATGCAAGTGAATAAAATCAGATCATCACTACAGTGTTAAAACAAAGTTTCTACTAACTCTCGTAATCAGTTATGTGAAGCGATAAATTCCTTAGTTATGAAAGTCATCACTATTGTTCATTAATACGAGGCGTAATTTACTGCCGTATTATCCTGTCGATCAATCGTTTCTGTCCAGAATTACTGAAAATGAGAATTCAAGCGAAACGGTAACATGTAATCAATTCTGTATGTAAAACCTTCGCAGGTTTAATAAAATAGCTTAGAAATCAGATTAGAGAGCATTTCCATAGTTTTTCAAAATCGCTCTAGGCGAATGCCAGGATGCTTCCTTCAAAAAGCCATGGCCGAATTCCTTCCAGTTGCTTGTCCCAGTCCCATCACACCTCTAATGAAATCGACGTCGACGGGGCGTAAAGCTGTAAGTAAAAAAAAAAAAGATTAGATAGCTTCTGTTTGACAAGAAAACTGAAAAATACCAGACAGCAGATAGGGATTACTACGGGTGAGGTTTTCTTGGACTCTCTAAAAAAAAGAAGTTTGCTCTGATATTATACGTTTTCTTATTTATTATATTTGGACGAAAGAAAAAGTGGAAAAGCTATTCCCGCATCAATGAATTCAACGACTATTTAACCTGAAACCTGTTTAATAGCCGATCGTAAAGCAAACTGTATTCTCAATATAATGACGTCCATTTTTATGGATATATGCGAGCCAGCAGAGCGATCAATCGAGCTGTTAGCCCCTAAAAGACGCGGGGAGGCCGGCAGGGTGTGTTTGGGTAGTGGCAGTGCGCCGGGACGTGGGCCATCTCGCCCGTCAATATTGACTCACGTGCTCACTTCATAGCCAGCGGACAGCCGTCCGCCACATTCGCCCGCCATCGCCACACAGGCTGTGCAACTCCCGAGTGTCCTGCAAAGACTGAAATCATACTTTATCCTCATGTTACGCTTCAATCACGGAGAAATTATAACTCCTCTTAAAATCACTCTGTCAGATGGTAAATAAACAAATTTCATGTCTCCTCATAGATCTCGTGACAGTGTTTGTACTGACTGCGCAGTCCGCCTCTGCGTTGACCGGGTAATATAATCCTACTTCCTGGAGGAGACACGAAGCTAACGCGGAATTCCGAATGCAGAAGCTTTAAGTCATAATTCACTCATAAAAACCAAGTCTTGCCAGAGGTGGAAGATAGGTAAAGAACCTTGAACCGACACACAGAGGCACCTTACCAATGAGCCACCAGCCACCACATCACTCCTGAGAGCATCTGATTGATGGGTGAAGTACGAACACCATGCGAATAATATAAAGCTTTGTTTCTTTCAATTTTGTCCCCCACAAGTAATAACTCTCTATTAGCAATAAGCGTGTGTTAATCTACGTTAACTGTAAATATTTTATCGCAATCTTCAATCAGTACCGATATGATTCAAGTTTAAAAGATTATATCTTTGTATCAAAAGTGATTTAAAAGTGGAGACAGAGTTATGATGACCTTGCTACATGGCAGATGAAGATAAAAAAAAATAATAATAATAAAAAAAAATTGGTTGACTGAGAGCAATAGTTTAGACAAAATGGAATAGGACAGAAATGAGGAATGATATCTACCTCAACGCCATCAACCCATTCAGCGTCATACAATTTTCCTTTTTCTCAAGAACTCGATGATACGTATAACATTTCCGACTAAAGCAGTATTAATCACGAAACTTTTTGGTATATAAAAGAAGCACCTTACCGAAATGAGCAATTAAAGACTTTGTTACACTAATCTAGTAAACTCTTGAAAAAGATATCATCTAAATATATAAAAGATCCTGTTTCTATTCTTCAGGAAAAAGTAGACACATTTAGATATAATAATGATGAATGTTCAGTCAATAAATCTTACATCCACAACATCTGCGCAAAGGAAATGTAAGAAACATAGAAGATATAAAGAGTGGCTTTAAAAGTGATGTATGAGAAATTCTCATGGTTAATCGAGATGGCTTATAAAACGCGTCATATAGTTATTTTGTAATCTTAGCTTTAATCAAGAGAAATAATATTTCATAATTTATTTTTCTTATTTGGAAATAATTTACAGAGTATGCATTGAAAATTTAGAAAATAATTATGTAGCTGCAGATGATGGATTCCCTGGTGCGTACCTATATAATTACACCGATGGACAGTGTTAAATATTAATCTTTGTTTTATGAATATCCATATTTATTTTTATAGGAATACCTTGTAGCAGAGCAAGAATGAGTTTAATAAATAAGCCTCAATACTGTGAACGCTTTGAAACGTAGTGAGGGTAGAGTTTAGTAGCAATGTAAAAGAACAAGTCTATTAAACATGAGGTATTTCTCTTCGGACAGGCCCATTCAAGCACAGAAGGGTGATACTGATGGAATGTGGTTGGTATCCTGCTGTCAACTCATAATCCAGCGCTGTTCACTGGCTGTTCCAGAGAGTACCCCTAGATACTCGTGTGCCAAATTATCGTTCTCGTTTTTTTTATTTATTTAGTCCAAGATCGTCTCAGCCTAACTTTGCTCATTCTGGACGCTTATGAAGGAGCTCAGATCGTCTCAAATGCAGATCAGTCTCATTTGCTTTGTTGTTTGAATTAGTCTATAAGTCTTCGTAAACTCTGTTACTACGCAGAATTAAAAATGAAGATTGTGAAACATCTAAAAAGTTGCTCGATAGCTGCTGCATATGATGTTCTAATATTAGTAAAATTACTGTAGCACATCTCATCTTCTGACAAATATTGTTATTGATAAATATTAAATCTTCCGAGTTAATTGATGATGCTATTAATACTTGAGGTGTATTGCTCTTGATAACATTTTTAATCCGCCTTTTAACGACGAATTTAATTTGATGGAAGAAATTATAGTGAAGAAATATTTTAAAGTATTTCTGAACTACATTACGTTTAGAACATGTTTAGCTAGCGTCTATATAATAGAGTTAGCACTTCAGTATACTTTAACTCTAGTTTATGGATTCCATCCAGTGACAGGATTTCTAATGCTTCGGAACTTAGATACTGCTTTCCCAAGATCGACATAACATCGTCGATTTTCAACGAAGACGTCCAAGTAACATCACAACACTTTGTCTAGTATTTCAACTTTGTACTGGTATCCGAGTTTATAGCTACTTTGCGTTTATCTCTTTAACTTATTTTTTTGCTTTCAGTTTTACATTCCGTCGATATCGAGATCATTTGCGTCGGGATACTATAGTTGGAAAGGAAATCAGTAATGCATTGTGAAGGAACCACTCCGGCATTAGTCTGGAGTGAGGGCTGGCCGGGTATTTGATCCCGCGTACTCACGAATGCTAGGCCCGAAAATTACCACTCACACGCCACGCTCGGTCTTTCGTTTAATTCCTCCGCTCAGTTGCTCCGGACTCTGCACAGTATATCCGCTCCCTCCATAGACCGCACCTCTCTTCGTCATCACCCAAAGGGCACCATACTTTCCTTACTTCTCCCTGATCAGTTCTCACGTGCGTAGCCGTGCAGCTAACCTCCTTATTAACTGACGATATTTCAGAAAAAAAAAATTAGTGATGTTTTGTACTTTGTTTGAACACTGTTCTATCTTGCAGTGAGGTAAACGATAGTTTGTTACTGTATGTTTGATATTACGATAAGTGTTGTACGGGTGTTGGCACCTTGAGGTGGTGACGGCGACACGCGCTCTTCTGGTTGAACACGGTGCGGCTGACGTGGAGGACCGCGGGCTACCGCCGCTGATGGAGAGCCGGCACATCCACCTGTCACGGCTGGGTGCCCGCAAAGGCGGCCGGGGCTGATTGCCGCGCCCCACGTGGGGCGACCGCCTGCGGCTCGATATACACAGCTACTCTCACGCACAATACTGCAGCCACTTTGACGTCACCGCCACAGGGAGTACAGCAGCGGTTACTACTGTAATCTCTGTTCGTAAGGTTACTTAGTACCTGCCAAATATAACTTATTGCAGTAACAAAGGGTAACAAACGATGACAGCTTACAGCATTATAAAATGCCCAACAACAAGGAATCATCTTCTGTCACGTTTTCAGAAAGATTTTGTCATGATGGCAATAAATCCTAAGAAAATATATGCAGAGTTTCCAACAGTGTTTTATAAGTCGTTACCTACGGCTTCAGTTGCTGACTTGCTCTTCTCTTTCCCGTCTCTCGTTTTATTCCGGACATGAATACACCAGCAATATTTTGCACATTCCATGCTGTGTTTATTTCAAATTAAACTTCAGTGACCTTAAAATGAGAGTCGTCTAATCTTTCTACCAGAAATATGTATTATAATTCCGTAATAGGCAACCTTCCCATTCTGATATTTGAATATAGTTAGCATACGGTGAAGGCTATCGAGAATCAAGTTACATTCTTCTTCTTCTTAAGATGACACACCTCATTATAAGCGTAGGTGGTTACTGTTGATGACATTTCCAGCCAGAAAGATGAACTGGGACTGTTTCCCGTTGTTTGTTTGTATGTGTTATTTCAGGTGTAGATGACCGTAGAAGTGTGTATGTTCAGTATAGAGTGTTGTTTGTGTTGTATCAAATAAGATATTAAGAATCAAATTGTAGGATGTAAATCATCAAAATAAATTCATTGGCGTGTTTTATTAAATCCAAATTCAATTCAGTCGGCACGAATTTCGTACCTGCAGTCGTTGGCATACATGCATTGACCTCAAATTCACTGAAAGCCTTTTTATTTCAACTTTCAGTATACGCATTAATCTTTCAGTATCTTAGACCTGTAATTAATAAATTAATGTTAAGTAAATAACAACAATTTTTCTAAGACTCCAAACGCAGCCTCCTTAAAGATGTATGCACATAACCAGTTGCGACAGAGGTCCAACGCAGCGTATCGCATCTTTTAGTTTTCTAAGCCACACAAAATATTACCAGTACTACAACCATTTAAACACCACGTAATAACGTTTGCTAGTCGATAAGCAGGTTTCCGTGGGAACCCCGACCACCCCGTGTACTATGCTTTGTCGGACTGCTGGCATCGTTCCCAGAGGTATTGCGGTGCAGTTTAAATGGCCGTTTGCACGCGCTACATACAACGCTAATGGCTTCATGTATTGGCGGTCACGTTTCGTAAATTTCTGCGGTCAGACAGACCCCCGACAGCAGGGCCCCAAACTGCACTTTCGTGTGGGTAATACGTGGTTCATAGTTAATATATTACACTGTACCTATCACCTGGATATATGAAGAGTCCCTTTTCTTTTCAGGAGGGAATCTTGACTGCAAGAGGCCGTACTTCCATTATAAATTTAACACCTGTGAAATACAGACATGCCTGCTGCGTCAATTAACGCCTGACAAACATTTTGCCATATATTAGGGTTATTAAAGTGTCCATCGAACTGTAGACACCAATTTCTGACGCATGCAATCATTAAACAAAAATATTTCGTGAGTAATTAACTTTGAATTAAGTGGCATCACTCCATCAGCTTCCCAACACCCATTTAGAATCTAAATGAATTTCCCATAAAGTGGCGTTTTTGTATCTGAGCGAACTGATTTACAACTACGCTATTATTCCCACAAAGGTTTTTAGTTACACACAAATTATCCAATCACAACTCTCTCTTAGCGTACTTGCTCATGCGGTAGGTTCACAAACTGTCAAAAACAAAAAATAAAAGTTGGATTGGACTTTTAGCCTCTAAACTGTAAACTCTTGTTACATGGAGTAATTATTCACACACTTGCAAGTGCAAACGGAGAAAGTTGTAGAAAGCCGACGGTATCACATTTTCATTGGATGTATCTATGTATCGATATTAATTAAAACTGAACTAAAGCTGGAATTGTTATCCAAACAGAGCATTTAAATTTCATGTCTATATCTGTATTGAATTCACAGTTTAGTCAATTTTCATGTAAGTAATGAATTATGGGTTGTAAAAAATACAGCAACCAGTCACACTATGATGTTGTTTATTAAACCATTACCGGTTTCGAGCTATACCTGCTCATCTTCAGATGGTTTGTAAATTTTACATCAACAAATGCAATATACAGGAATGTATGGTTGTCATTTTGCATCTGAATATATCCGAAAACCAAACTAAATCACTATAAATGCACATATTTATAAACATGCGCTGCACTAGCACTGATGGATGTGGATTTGAGCACACAGTGTGCTCAAATCCACATCCATCAGTGCTAGTGCAGCGCATGTTTATAAATATGTGCATTTATAGTGATTTAGTTTGGTTTTCGGATATATTCAGATGCAAAATGACAACCATACATTCCTGTATATTGCATTTGTTGATGTAAAATTTACAAACCATCTGAAGATGAGCAGGTATAGCTCGAAACCGGTAATGGTTTAATAAACAACATCATAGTGTGACTGGTTGCTGTATTTTTTACAACCCATATTTGACATCACAGTCGCGGAAGTTCCACCAATCCATCATGGATAAAATATAAGTAATGAATTGTTATAAACAAGAATACAGTTTAAGAATTAAAAGGAAAAATAGAACTATAAACATTATAATTGTAGGAAGCAAATAAGTATAAAAAAAAACAGTAAGGGCTACACTCCAACTGTTACTCGGAACAGAATATGTGAGAGCTTTAGGTCCAGTGTCCGAGCAGATGTTAAAAAGCATGTAGAAAAAGTAGATACCGATCCAGTGGCTAGGCTGCTTAATGCTTGAGCCCAGTATTAGGAATAACGGGTGTTCGATTCAGAACAGATTTAAGTTTTTAATGATTTCCCGAAACCAGTTCAGTCAAGAGTGTGTATGGTTCCTTCAAAAGGTCAAGAGATGTTCATTTCCATTCCTTGTACCGAATACTCTCCTGGCTCAAGCAGTCTCGATATCTACAAGGCATAAAGCCTTAATCGTGAATTGTACAGTTGTTGTAGGTCAAAAACATTTCTTTTTTTACCTTACTGTTTTCAAATCTTTATCATTATTCCTCAGGTGAATGTAGCACTGTTTCGTGGCTCTATTAAAGTTTAGTAGATAGGTGCTAGAAATAAAAACACACACAGACATTGGAGAGAAGAGTTTTTATGTTCATTTATCACCGAGCAAAATCAGGAAAGTACGAAGCAAGGGTTTACGAAAAGAAATGTGTGCATTGAACCGTTGTGTTTAGGAAAAACAGCGTTCCGTGCCAGTAGTGTGCGGTAAAGATGCGTACTTACGTTTTGAACATCAGCGGTCGACGATTGTAAAGGAAATCAAGCAATGTGACATGTTGTGACTGTAGTGCGATGTTATTGCTGACTGCAGAGTGTAAATTAATGTGTTTGCCGAATGCGACTTTTATGAAGAATTTAAGGAATTTAAAAATTTCCTGAGATGCCGTGGTTGTTAGGTGGACATTTATCTCAAAATCTTTTCGTGAGAGAGCTGACCAAGTTAATACTTCTAACGAATCATGTATTGCACATTTTAGACCTAAAATATCGCTCCCTTTTGCTGAGACAGACGGTCCTCTCCAAGAGGCAATGTCTTCGATTGCTTGGCCAATCCCTGGCTCAGGAGAGCTGCCTCAAGCCACTGAGCTCTCTCTTCCAAAGTCCCGCTCACCACGGAATGGCTTTTTCTTTTTGTCTTTAAACCAACTCGAAATATTTTTCTTTCGTTCTGAACAAGGGCAGAGAAAAACTTCCTGTTTCTAATGCTTAATGGTTGTTTCATATCTTGAAGAGGAACTAAGATTAGCTTTTTTTCCTATTTAGAGACATTTTACAAAAGATAAAACGTCATCTCTTTCAGCAGGTTGCTGTTAGCTCTACAGTGTAATAATCATTAATTGAGAAAACTGTGTGGAATGCGTAAGGGAGCTTTTGGGACAGGTAGGACTACTTCAACACATTCTCTTGATCGAGAGTCCTCACCAATTACAGTCAATCTCTGTTTCCATGTAAAAAATCTGTAATATCTACTTTATCATTGATTGAATATGAATTTTTTAAACAATAAGTTTGGATATTTACCCATATTATAAACATTTTTATCTCTGAAAGTTTTGATATAAGTAATAGTAACCTAAATATGAGAAAATTTGTAACTAATTAAATCTCTTAACCCCGTCTACTAAGCAATATTTTCGTACAAGTTATAGATTTTATTCTAATTT
This sequence comes from Vandiemenella viatica, assembly GCA_031002005.1. Taxonomy (NCBI): domain Eukaryota; kingdom Metazoa; phylum Arthropoda; class Insecta; order Orthoptera; family Morabidae; genus Vandiemenella; species Vandiemenella viatica. The sequence continues at coordinate 12,161 of JARYHS010005762.1, forward strand.
TGAATATGTGCTTAGCTAATAGAAACAATCTTTAAGATCTCCTACCGACGAGGCGTGAAGCACAGACAAACAAACAGAATGCAAAAGTTTTATTTGATAGACTTTTTGCATCCTTAAGCCATTCAACCGATTTTTGTAAAGGAAATAAGGCTTTTCATAAGTACATAAAAAACTAATTTTATTTTAAAATGGATGACCCGTGCGAGAATTTCGCTCATACGATGGATAGTAAGGTTGGGGATTTGTAATAGGATAAAAAAGAACTGCCTTTGTTTCAATTAATAATTTGTTTAGTGTAATAGGTTAAGGTACGAAACAAAAGTCGACCCCAGTGAAGCAGTGTATTACAATCTCTGGTATGTGCTGCTGCTAGGTAGCAGCTTGGCACTGAACTCTATCATACGCGCAACTTTCACAGTCATTACTTTTGCCCTTTCAGGGTCAAATTCCGAAAAATTTCATTCTTAAGAAATGATGTGTCCAAAGCAGAGACTTTACTCTTCAATATGTCAGCTCAATTAGCTATTTAGTTTAGTTATCAATTGAGATAAGTAGCTAATGACAAAAACAATATTTTATGAAAATAATTATAATTTTGCCCATTAAGTGTCGAATTTCGAAAAATTCCTTTCTTAAAATTTTATGTGCCCAAGGCGGAGACCTTAATCTTTAAAATTATACCTCATTTCTTTTATATCGGTTAGATATCAAAGGAGATAAATGGCTCGTGACACAAAAATGTATTATATAAATATCAATACTTTTGCCCTTTAACAGTCGAGTTAAAAAAAAATAAATAATTAAATGATTTGACCAAAGCGGAAACCTTAATCTCTAAAACAATACCACATTTCTCGATTTCGATTATATATCAAATGAGATAAATAGCTCGTGGCAAAAAAAGTTATGAAAATAATAATTTTGCACTTTAATAGTAGAATTCCGAAAATTCCTTTCTTAAAGTATTATGTGATCGCGGCGGATATCTTAATCTTTAAAATGATATCTCATTTATCTACATTGATTAGATATCAAGGGAGATAAATGACTCGTGACAAAAAAAAACGCGTTGTAGAAATACTGAATTTTTTTTACACTTTAAGGGTCGAATACCTAAAAATTCCTTTCTTAAAATATGATGTTATCAAAGTGGAGACCTTAAATTTTAAAATAATACCTCATTAATACATTTCAGTTTATTATCAAGGGAGATAATGGCTTGTGACAAAAAACATCTTATAGAAATAAAATATATGATGACAGAAGATTTTCATCAGTAGATTAATATGAATGAGCGTTGAATCTGTCTTCGCCCCTGGTACGCTGAACAAGAGTAGTAATGTTATGGACGATATAACCTAAGAGGTGATAGTGGGTGCAGCTATCTGTGAACGGACGGAGTAACTAGGAGAAAACAAATTTTTTTGTGTCATCCTGCTTGTGTAACGCACAATTGCTGTGGTGGAAATTGGCGACAATCCGCGTACGTTGCTGCAAAATGTAATATATATATATATATAGATCTGGGTGCGGGCTTGAACTAGGGCTAAAAAAAACTCTCGCGCAAATAATAGTAGCGCACCGCTTAAATGCTAGACAAATGTAACACTGGGACACAACTAACTCTAAGAGACAGTGAAATATGAAAACAAAAGGCTATAACACTGACAGTGCTTTCTCCTTGGCCACCGTGGAACATTATGTTGGTGTCAGGAGCTCTAGATGAGGTATTTTAGTTCGAACCTCGGTGGTGGTGAAAATAATCATCATTCGTGACTTGACCTGAGTAAACTGTTGACGATGAAACGTGTACAACGAGAGGTCATACAATTATTATTAACTAAACTATAATGCTGAAACGTCCATTCCTAGGCGTAGTGGTGTATTTCACAATAAAAACCACATGGTCTGTATGAAGTAACTGATAAACGTGAAATTGATAAGAACTATGCGTGTGTGCATAAGAGCGACGCATCAGGGGGTGAGAATTGTCTCGCGAGGGCGGGAACCAGCCTGGGAAGGTGAAACAGGCACCCGGCTCAGCGCCGCTACTCCGGTATACAAAGGGGACAGGGTTATAGGTAAAATCCATTGACGGAAGAGAGAGAAAGCACTAGGAATTGGAAAACATAATTATAAATTAGGATTTCTCTGACAGTGAATAGATCCAGGAAACTTTCGTTTGTGGATACACAGACGCGATGAACTGCAAGTTTGGAGCAGATAGTGTTATCTTCGGATGAACAATTCAGATTCATGAAAATTATATTTGATAGCAGTTTGTTACATATGTTCAGATGAGCCTTGCGCATTCATAGTGTTTTCTGATAATTTTTTGTTTAAACGTAACGAAATAAAATCGTTAATTTGAATTTTTGTTAAATAAAGTGAGCCTATCTGTTATATTAAATTCATTTCATATTTCATTGGAAATTGTACCGTCAAACTTCATTAAGAAATTAACGTCACGGTTATCAAATGTTTAGTGGGAGAATTAACGTGATATTCTGTGCGTCCGATTGGTAGAATTTTTCAGTGTTAGTATGTAAGAAGCTTTTTGAAGGGTAGGCAGCACTCTATAGCAGGTATGATAAAATTGGCAGCTAACCAACTACGATTAAGAAATATGAAGATTCCCGATTAATGGAAAGAAAGATAGCGATCGAAATCGTCGGAGCAGAAGGAAAGCAATCTTACTACTAAGTCCTGAATAGGTAAGTCATTTTAGCACTGGTTTTTGGGGACGCAATAACATACGAAAGTCAGGGTGATGATAATATTGATGCAGTTTTATGAGTAATCACGTTTGAATTGCACTAATTGCCTGTTCTTTTTCTCTATTTCGACCATTTTTGTTATAAGGTACAGTTTAGATCAGGGTTTCGCAACATGTGATCCGCGACCCCCGGGGGTTCGCAAACCAATCCTCAGGAGCCCGCGGTCGGCATACAAATAAAGTTAATAATTACAATAGCATAAATGCAGGCGTGAGAACACTCTGACCACAATGTGTAAGATGCGAGTCGAGCAATCAAATGAAACTTCCAGTCTAGTCAATTTCCAATTGTTATTATCTATGTATATAAAGATGAATGTATGTATGTATGTTTGTTTGTTTGTTTGTTCTTCATACAAATCCACAGTTTTCATCAGATCTAGATGAAACTTTGCACACTTATCCTTTGAAACAAGGAGAAAAGTACTGTCTACATTTGGTTGAAAAATTATCTGTATAAATAATACATGTTGTCTCATAATTTCGAAATACTACTGAATGGCGATAGACAGACGCGTTGGATATGGACATCTGTATACTGCTTTTTTTTTTCGTGTATCGGTCAGACAGCTCAGTGGTTAAAGCGCTTGCTTACAAATGTTTGGGTCGTGGTCTCCGATTCAAATCTCCGTGGAGGCTAAGATTTTTAAACATTGTTTTTGATCGTAAGAGTCACGCCTGGGCCGTAGGTTATTCGGATTGAATGTTAAACTGTAGATATCACAAAGTTAGGGGTGTAATGCGAGACAAATCGTAGGTAGTCTTGCAATGCTGTAGGTGTACACTTTTTTACGTTATAATGATTCTTCAGGGGTTGTTCGCAGTCAGAGTGTGTGTGTGAGAGAGAGAGAGAGTGTGTGTGAACCGCAGTAATAATACTATAAATACGGAAGTAAGTATCTGTCTTTTTGTTACGTTTCGACGACCAAATGGCTATATCGATGGTGATGGAATTTGACAAGAAAATCTGTATGAAGGGCACAGGACATTTTCTCCGGTATGTTTAATAGTTGTAGTGACGAAATTTTGAGACCTTATCGAATGGTGACAGAAATGTGTTGGAAACTGATTCCCTTCAAGAGACTGGTTCGACGGTAGAATGATATAGTGATAGCTTTCCTGTCATATTATGCCGACTCGGTATTGTTTGGGTCCAATCCTTCGTTACCAACAACTTTCTATATTCAATTCTGGCAAAAAATTCTTAATCCACGCTTACGAAGTCGCGGGTACGAGCTAGTTATTATTATTATGGGGTCCGCGGTGATCGTAGTCTAATCTCTAAGGGGTCCTACGCTGGAAAAGGTTGCCAAAGGCTAGTTTAGAGGCATACGCTACGCTGTCTCAGAGCATTCCATCACATTTTCCCATACTTTTCGTGGAGCTACATACGCAATAAACAACCTTACTTACAGATGCTTTTTTTTTTTTTTTTTTTTTTATTTTTTTTTTTTATTTTTTTTTTTTATTTTTATTTTTTTTTTTTTTTTTTTGTCACCAGGTTGCGATGAATCAGAACCGCGTTCCGCCTATAATACTGAATGCATTAATAAGTATATTTTTGTAAGGCAGAATGCTGATTCTGTCGTAAAGAAAGCTCCCATATACCCAGGAGCTTTAACTACCCCAAGATTGAAAAGCTACTGACGAATCTACATCTACGCTCTGCAATTCACAAAATTTTTGGTGGCAGAGGGTACTATGCACTAAAATTATTCTCTCCTCCGATCATTCCAATCCCGATTAGCACGAGGGAGGAAAGAATTCATGTAAGCATCAGTGCGGCATCTAATTTCTCTAATCTTATCATTCCTCTCATTGCGGCCCTAAAAGGTTGAAGGAGGCGTATTTAATCGCATTCGTAAAATAAATTGAGTGTACGAATATTTACCAATAAGTTCAAAGCCTACGTCGTCCATCTATCAGAGAATCCCAGCCTAATCTACGAATCAATTCTTTGACACTTTCATAAGGATTTTGGCAAGCAGTCATGATTCCAGCGGCTCTTCTCTGCACTTTCTCCATAGTGTCAATCAGCCTCCCAGGAAACGGGACTGAGGGTAGTGGGTGAACGGTTAACGTTCTGGCCTCGCATTCGGGAGGACGCGGGTTTGAATGCCCCTTACGGGCATCCAGATTTGGGTTTTCCATGGTTTCCCCAAATCACTCCAGGCGAATGCCGGGATGCTTCCTTCAAAAATGCCATGGCCGAATTCCTTCCCATTCGTTGTCCTCAGTCCCATCCCGCCTCGAATGACCTTAGCCGTCGACGAGGCGTTAAAAAGAAAACCAAAAAAACGGTAGTCCAGATGTGGACGCACAGAGTTTTGTGCCCTATATCCTTTGTTCATGCATTACAATTTTTCAAGATTCGCCCGAAGTCTAGAATTAGCTCTACCTACAACCAAATTGATGTGCAAGTCCCATTTCATGTTGCTTTGTACTATTAGGCCCAAATATTTCAATCGGCCATATTAATAACTAAATTGTTTAGTCTGTATTTCTGAACAAACAAAAAAACCGAAATGACTACCTTATGTATTGCGTTTTTACTTATATCGACGAGCCTGATGCTAAGGTAATTCTGTCTCTATCCTTAAAATGATTGTATAAATCTTTAACTAGTTATGTAATGAGTTATAGTGTCGTGGTGGTGCGTAGTGAGCCGTGTTGGCGTGTAGGAGCAGCAATGCCCTGGGCAGCCCGTCTCGTGTGTATCCGACGCACGCGCCCTCTCCCACGGCCACAGCCATTATCGGAAAACAGCTCATTAGCGGTCGCGTGCACGCATTATGCCGGATGGCTAGTCCGCCAAATTCCCGCCGTCAGGCTTCTCGACCGAGGTCGCCAGTAATTAAGCTCAGCTACGGAAGAGGGGCGGGGGAGGCGTCCGTCAAGTAGACGCCGTACACTAACGCCGTCACTGACCTCATAACGTCAATCCTTCCATCAGTTGAATATGCCCACCACTAGGCGCCTACAACAGGCGTATATCAAAAGTTCTCAGTCCCTGCTGTAAATCATTATGCCTCTTCGATGTCGGGGTCATTAGGGGCGGAGAAGATTGGGGGAATAAGCGGGAAGGTATTACGTCATAAGTTTTTGAAAGAACCAACACAACATCCGTCTAGTATGATTCCCGGGAACCATGAAAAACAGATATCTGGATGGTCGGAAAGGTGAACGAAGCCGTGTCTTCCTGTATGCGACAACTCCTCACCTATCAGTCTCGGCATGATATCATTGTAAACAAACTTATGAAAAATTTGTACATATTCGTAGAAACCATAAATTTTAATGGCATTTTCTTTTCTGCAAACAAACGTCGGCATCAGTGATCACGGCCGAATACTTTTCAATTCACAATCGGTGTTAAATGGGGATGTTACCTTTCCATGTATGAAGAATTTAGCTAATTGAGAAATTTATACTGGAAAAATTAGTTTACGGACATCATCGTCTCCAAGAAAGAATGGATGGGCTAACGGATCGGTGCAATAATAATCATTGAAATAATCACCGAAATAATGTCAAATGCTATAAACTAAGTGCCATTTTCCTTGAACGATCCACGCTTAAACAAATTTGGAAGATTTTTTTGAACTAGACACTAATCCTGGCACTAAAAATAGCTAGATTACATTTTTTTAACAATGCATTTTTCTACAATGCATTTCATATACAGAAAGACGGATAGTAGAACACTAGTAAAAACAAAGTAGGTTTCTCCTTCTACAGCCCGAAATCAAAATTTGATGATTTTTACTCTCTTGTTGCCGGCCCCATTGGACCAGTTGGTTGTAGCTCCGTGATTGTGCCGGTCCTGACGCGGGGATATCTGGTTCGACTCCTGGTGATGGAAGACATTTTTAAAACCAGGACTAGTCGAGCAAGGTAGGAGAGGTGGTGGTGCACAATTCCTAATCTCCTGATTGTGCCCCAAATTGCTGGCTTAAATCATAAACCACTCCACAGTACGTATGGAGTGAGGACATATCATGGGGACGTAAAGCTTGGAGGCCCCTAGGTGAATGGGCCAGCATCTGGTTTCACCCCCTCCCTTCTTTCATACCGCAATGACAACACAAACGGTACTCTGGATTTAAGTTTCATTTTACTGTTTTGAGATATAAGAAGCATTAGACGCCACGAATTTTCAACAGATCAGTGGATAATAAAAGTATTTCTTCAATTCAATGAAAGGTGCGCTTATGGCAGCTATCTATAACTAGCTTAAAATATCATAACTTTGTTCCTGAAAAGACGATCTCTTTCCTCGTATAGTTACATCTCCAAACCGCGGGACCAGGTCTCTCACTTCTACGCATTAGGAAAAAAACTTCCGTTGAAATGAGGAAGTCACTGAATTCTTTGAGGATGGGTGAGCCTGCAAACAATTTATTTCAAGCAGTAATTTCATTACTGGAAAGAAAGCGGAAATACTTTGAAAAGTAGTAGTGTTGTAATGAAACATCATATCATGTAAAGTAATTATTCTTTTTTTTTTCTTAAAAGATACGAACAGTTCTCATGGAAACGTCCATAAACCACGTAGCTCCATTTTGACCTCCTATAAACATCCCCTCCTCCCCCACGTAGCCAGAGGTGGCTTATGCCTCTACCCTCCCCCTCCCCCCCCCCCCCCGCCCCCCACTTAGCAAGTAGCTTTTTTCCCTATTGATTCCACAATATATTTTTTACTGTTTTCTCTTGTCAGACTATCGTAAATTACATACAGAGAAAGTTAAAAGACAGAAATAAATGGTCACATGGTGTTGTGCGTTCTGTAGCTTATTTTAACTGTGACAAATAATATGAATAAGAAACTACGTGGCTTGGCTTGAACCCCCCCCCTTTCCCTCCACGTAGCTCAGCGTAGCTTTCCAGCCAATCCCTCCCCCCCCCCTCCTAAACGGTATCACGTAGTTTATGGACGCTCTCCAAGCACCAGATCAATGGAGATTACGATTTTAAAATTGCGTAAGTTCTTCGGTGAGAGCAAGATAAAACTTACATAGTTTCATTGTTTAGATAGGCAACAATTAACTATTCGGCTGTTTCGTCGCCGTGTCGGATAGTCGTACTCACCTTGTGTAGGGGCGACAGAACGTTTCCTCACTGCGAGGCAGCCACCGGCAGGAAATATGGGCGCAGTGCTATTGAAATTCATAGGTCTGCAGGGTGCAATCCCGTATCAGGCCTTCCTGAAAGCGTACTTCACGGACACTTCGCTGAATAAAACAGCACTTTGCCCGCGGAATACGAATTGCCCGCTTCCATCACATGACAGCTCACACTACAGCGACGATAAAATCTTCAGGTAGCAGAGAAGAACAAGGATTTACTCGTACGCCGTGTGTCCGTATAGGCGGTCGTAGCTCTATATTAAAATCCGCCGTTTTGTTCTGTCTGCATTACGGTGTGTACAACATTTTCCACTATCCGAAATCTTACTACATTACTCACCTGGTCTTCTTAACATTGTAGCAGTTGTAACACCCAGGAGAACAGTAAAACTGTTTAAGATGGTGTACTTTGGATGGTCCTTGTATTCAGTACAATCAACATTCCACTTTTATGCAGACGTCATAAGATTTCCTTACATAGACTCCTGAGTTCCTGAAAAATAATTTTCCTAGTGTAAACGTATCGAGACATTATAACATACAAAGGATAAAATTGTTGTGCTTACTTAAGCGGTTACGTACATTTCTTTAACAACATCGCAAGGACGTTTCCAAGAATTACATCATATTAATTTTTGGTTCACATTGAGATGTATTATACCTAAGCATACTAACAAACTAACTAGTTTGTAGAAACGTGAAGATATAACGTAGACTACTCACTGAAGTATTGTAACCAGCTATGAACCAAATCAATATTTTTCGTGCCAATTGACTTGTACCATTTTTATGAAAAGTAATTAATGGGTCATAATTCACTGCTGTGCTTATTTTGAATTGTTTGAGCATCAACAGTGCTCGCAACGAGTTAAAACGTTTGAAGTGGGAGATATTTTCCAGGTATCCAGCATTTCATGGAACAATATCACCCTGATTTTCAAATAGTCGATAAAAACTCCCTATTTTCAAATGAAATTGATAAAACCAAACATTGTCTCAAGACAAGTCATAGGAGGTCAGAATCTGAAATTAAACTTTTTTTTTTAACCTTTAACGTCTCTTAAGAGCGAGGTATTTAAAGACGGGAAAGGAAGGGGGCAATGAATGGGAAGAAATTCGGCCATGGCCTTTTGAAGGAAGCATCCCGGCATTTGCGTGGAGTGATTTAGGAAACCATGAAAAACCCAAATCTGGATGCCCGGACGTGAATTCGAACCGGCGTCCTCCCGAATGTGAAATTAAACGTCCAGTGAGATGTGCAACCCGGAAGCTGTTGATTGAAAACTGATGATTAAAGAACCCAGTTACTTTAATCCGTGTTCTCCGTATAAATTATAGCTAAACGTTATGGTACAAGTTACTTAACAATTTTAAATTCTTATATGTCTTATTTCTATTTTATTTAACGTTTGATGCTATAAAAGTCAACAACAATTATACTGTAATTATTATACAACTTTCTTTTAAAATTTCATTAATTAATATTGATTTCTACCGCATTGCTTAAATTTGTTGAGAAAATCATGACTGAAAAGTATGGCGTCTATTGCAGAGTCGTGGCGACCGGTTTCAATCGCAATAAGTACAAGAAGTGATCTCATTGGGGAGAATGTAGCAGAGAAGGAAACATGAAGTGAATAAGTTTCTTTCACGCTATTGACCATTTTGATTACGGGATAGAATAATTTCAGAACACAAAAGATCAGAGAGTAAGAGGAACAATCAGAGAGATGGAGAAAAGGATCAGGGCATTTCAGGCTCAGCCGATAGCAGCAGCAATTTAATATCGAGGGTGAGAAGGCTGGTTGAGACCTGGTAACATGTCGTACAGGAAAATTAGGTAAGCAAAATGAAGGTTCTACACATTTCAGAAATTGTAGAGACAAATAGGCTTGACCTGTTACCAGAGTCGTGATAGAGGGGGGGGAGGGGGAGGAGCCTCATGTGCATATAGGAGTAGATAAGGTGACTCAGGTATTTAGGAACTGAGGTGTGGAAAAAAACTGCTTGTAGGTAATACGAACAGGAGAGGTGTAAGCCTACGTCTGCGGGATCAGTTAGGGCAATGCTGCAGAGTTACAAGCTCTTTCAATAGAGAGCGACCTGACCAAAGTGGTGAAGGAGACGTAGCACAAGCGGGTGGACTCATGCAGGTATTGAGCTGCCACAGTCAATCCACGGTGTGAGGAGGTAAACATGGAGACCCAGGTGCAGCTTGGGAAAGGCATTAGGCCCGTCTTGGGGGCCGTGTCGTTGGTGACAGAGTGTAGATCGAGTTTCGCTAGGAATGGTCTAAAACTAAGTATTTACAACTGAATTATTAGTTAAAGCTGTAAGGGAGGACCACTTCGAGTTAAAATGGAGTCAGGACTGTTTCTTTCTAAGGATAGAGGCTGCTGGTGAGGGTTATAAATGGGTCAGCAAAGGTTTACTGAATACACATGCATGATGGAAAAAAAAATAATAAATATTAAATAAATCGCTGAAGGTGATGAAACGAAATAGAGCGAATCGCAACAAGGAACGTGAAGGCAAATACTAAAAATACAACAAAGCCAGTCATAATACCGTTACATGTGCACTGTTAGGAGTATAATATAAAATTCATTTCGATTTGATAACCAAATAAAGATAGACAAACCACAAGTGCTTATAGAGATAGAATTTTGGTTACAGAATGGAGTGGTAGGCAATGAGATTTCCCCTGTTTTTATAGAATGTAGCACAGACATAGAGGAAGTACTGGTGGAGTGGTACCTACTGTCGTTTGTATATTCACCCCACCCCCTCCCCACGATTTTCGTCATGAATGATGTGACCTCTTTTGTGTCATGAATCTCGTGAATTCTATAAGAATGTGAAAGTTTTAATCACCACATCTGCTTCACTAACAGACTTATGATCCTATTCTAATGGAAGGACCCGAGATTTTGTCACTTGCCTGCGTAACGTGTGTTTTCTGTATGATAACGATACTTTTTTGTTTTTAATGTGTTTTATGTGGCAGAAGTTTGGACCATCCCAGCATTAGCTTAGTTGATTGTACCTACTAGTTCCAATGTGGTGGCGTTTGTAATACGTACAGCCACTATCATACATCCGATACCCTGGTGGGTATCGTCTGTATTATCGTCTCATATATCTTATGTTTTGATATTTTTTTAAATTTCTCCACTCCGACCGAAAACTTGTCAGAATGCCTTTCTTCAAGTTGTTGCTCCATTGCAAGAGCTGTGAGCTTTTTTCTGCAAGCACCTAATCTCACGGCGGTCTGTACCAGCACTTCTTTGAGGAAAAAAACTGATATGCAACAGAAATGATCTGTAGTTCTCCACGTAGGCTAGAGTTATACCCACCACGATCACTGGCGAACCAAAGAATGCGCCACAGTTTCAGTTATCTTTGAAACAGGATTTGTTAGTAACGCCATTGTTCTTAAACATTAAAAAAGAACAAAGATATGGAAAAGGCTTTCCCTGCGTTTATAAAAAACAACTATGCACACCACTTTTATGTCATAGTACTAAGCAGAATATCTTCAACACCAAGAACACGTTCTTCAGAAATATTTACCCCAGGCTACCAAACCTGTTCTAAGAATACCACAATGTTAATAGGGACTTATGTTTTTAAACAGACTGAAATTGAAATATAGGCGTAAATAATTTTAAAAAATAATTTAAATTCAGAACAATCAATACACACAGTAGAACGAGTAAATCTTTAATAATATTGTTAATAATTCGCCCCAAAATTAACCTAAGCCACAGGCAAACTCTACTTCAACGGTTCATATTTTGTTTGGCAGGAACACACAAACTACAAAATGCACATTTTTTTGCTATATCACGATAAAGCAAACTTTGTTGGTTGCATGTTGAATTTCAGAAGACCAAATACACAAAACAAATTAAAAGGGCGTGCGGTATGGCCCTTTATTAGAAACTGTAGACACTACAGCAAACCGGCGAGCGAGACGAGAGGGCCATAGATCAAAGCAAGCACAGGTTAATGACAAGAATCTCAAATCGCTGCACCCCTTACTAGAGCACGCTTCCACCACAAACGAAAAGAGCGCTTCCACAGAGCAACAGGTGTGCGTGTGCGTGGAAACGGGGGTTTTAGTTTCGCCATCCAAGCTTTCTCTCCACTGTTGCTAATGCTGTTTGTAGTAACGTAAACTACAACCGTATTTTTAAGTTAAGTGTTCCAGAAAAAGTGGCAACCTGAACCAGATTTTCTAAACTGGAAAGTTTGATAATTCACGTGTCAGGAACACAAAGCACAAATACAATAATTAAAATGCAGCACCTGACTTAAAGCCCAAAGCATCTTGGAAATTTGGTCCTATAGCAGGCTTCAGTCATTTAAATGCCAATCCACTTCTTTATGAGAACTACTGATATCCAAAACTATTTTTTGTCAGTATTTACAGTTTACGTGACAGAAGACCAGCTCAGTACCTGATTAAAGCCGCTATGCCAGTCTCTTTCCACTTCAGGCCCATACGCTGCCGAGGATGACGACCAATTTGCGCAGACGACTGAAGGGAACTCACTAAGCATACCATCCTGTCAGCTGCAAAACAACAGAATTTTAGGCTACAATCTATATATCTATAAATGAGAAAACGAGAAAGTTCGGATGTGTGTTTGGATGTACGTCTGCAGTCAATCACGCCTTAATAACTCAACATATTTAAATGAAATTTGGCATGAAGTCAGTTAATTGCGTGCGAAGTGTTATAGGATAGATTTTATCCCGCAAAAACGCATAGTTCTTTTAGAAATTGCCATTAATATCAATTCGGAAGCAACAAAGAGTTTCCTACTTCGTAGACAGCCGTGCAACGTTTACTCTTTGCTTTTTACATAAATCGCAAACACTGCTTTTCAGAAATAAAAGTGAAAACCTTCTTACATATGCAAGTTTGTGTTTAGTTTAAAAGCCATAAAACACCTTGCACTTGACAAACAATAGTTTGGAAGCAGGAATTATAAATATGTACTTAACCTTAAATTAAAAAAGGTAGGTACTGTTGTTAAGTTCGTAAAGAGATTTTTTCATTTGCGTTAGTATGACATCTCAAATATTGCACCATAATTTCGATCGTAATATACTAAATGTGAAAAATCAGAGCTTGGAAAAAAACAACGTAAAATGCTATGATTATACCAGCACGAAAGTCGATTTACTAAAAGTGTAAAATGGCGGTGCTCGAAATGTCGTATTTATAAAAATGTTACGGATTCCATTCTATCTCGGTTTAATTTATTTCCTGTGTGTCTTCTTTTTTTCCACTATACATTCTCTGTAATATTACAAATTATTAACAAACCCTTTTTTGTTCAAAATTTTTGTATAAATCAGTACAAATAGTAGACTATGATTTAGGAAACAGTGCTTTTTACTTACTGTTCAATTTCTACAAATATCTAATAAATCCGGTTCAAGTTTACGTCGCGATACACGACGATGCTAACTTAGGATAAAATAATTGTTTCAATGCGCGTGTGGTTGAGGTTTTGAATTTGTAGCGCCAATATATTGTGGTTACATTGATATTCAGCCTGGACCATAATGAAAACTGAATGTTTTTGTCACAGCCAATGGCATGAGAAATTTAGTTATCAGTTATTTAAGCAAATATCATAAGCACTATGTCACGTTGTGACGTTATGTATCGCCACGTAAACTACTCCAGTAAATCCTTCACTTAAAACGAATGTATTCAATGGCCTAACGTAGAGACTTAATGTTTCATGAAGCAATATTGCAAGTCGTTTACAACGCGATACACCTCATTTACACGGAGCTTATGAAAGCTGCTTATTTATTACTAATAATAACTAAATGACTTCTGCCTTATACTGTAACAAAAACATTCTGGTCCAGGAAGCATTTCAACCTAACCACTATCTCTGCTAATATTGCCGCTACAAAATCAAACGTTATGAACACACCTCAACACATTAAATGCATTGGAACTGTATTTCGAATAGTAACAGATTTTCTATATCAAGATTCCTAATTAGTGTAGCATAAATTACTATCACAATTTCATTATACGCCTTACTAAATCACGAGCAGTAACAGTCACCTTATCGCGATGTAAGCTTGACCAGCAATATTA